>CM067313.1:52142972-52297558 GCA_034231615.1 Meghimatium bilineatum
AAGGAAATGTTTAGAGGAATATTTCACTCACCAAAAATTATATTTCAGACTAAATATTGAACTTACCAAATGTAATATTAACCTTTAGCACGCTGTGTTTACAATTTGGGCGGCGCATTTCGCCGAAATTGTGTCATGTCTTGATTTCGGATGGCGAATTCCACCGCCCGGTTTGCTAAACCTGAAACCAAACAAAAAAATCAACATTGGTAACTTTTTGACAGAATGTTTTAGCAACATTAGGAGGAGAATTTATCTAACTTCCTGTTTCTATTGTTAAAATGGTGACATACGATGTAGTGTGATTATGATTTTGAAATCCGAACAGTCTTTAGCTATCCGCATAGAGGCGAAGCGACATGACAGTGAATCGAGTTTATTATACTTTTCTATCATCATATATTCAGTGAAATCATTATTTATTCCGAATTCGATGTTGAAATCTTGTAAATGAAGGTAAATACTTCAATTAGTTAAATTTAATTAGACCATGAGGTTCCACTTAGTTCTCACTATGTAAAATATATAATATTCCTCAGCTTTCGATCAATCAAAAAATATGTTAGGCCTATATCTAGATAGGTCTGTCTTTATCACTTTCTCTCTCTCTCTCTCTCTCTCTCTCTCTCTCTCTCTCTCTCTCTCTCTCTCTCTCTCTCTCTCTCTCTCTCTCTCTCTCTCTCTCTCTCTCACACACACACACACACACACACACACACACACACACACACACACACACACACACTCTCGCACGCACGCACGCACGCACGCACACACACACACAAAAAAAAATATATGCAGAATTTATTTCTTTATTTATATGTGCAAATAGTTAAATATCTGTAGCAACAGAAAAGTTATCGTGATTTAAAAACAGCCACCGACGATTGCGTAAAATTTCCAAAAACTAATTCAGCGGCAGAAGAGAAATTGCATAATTGTAAACACAGCATGCCTAAGGTTAAATAGAAATGTTATTCTAGCCTTAACCTGTAAAAATCTTTCAAAGGAAAATAAAGTTAGCCTTATTTTTCAAATCATTCATAGAAAAAGGACTAGCCTTAAACTTCCGTACATTAAAATAGCACCAAACTATGAAAATGTGTTTCAAACATTTCAAAGTCTGGTTCTTTTTTAGGAACATATACCCATCTCCCATTCAGAGTTCAGAAGTCAACTGTAGACTGTTAACATTTTGATTCAACTTCTTCTTTTGTTCACTTGAAACATGTCTATATCTGTAATTCTGTCTCCTGAATAAAACTCACTACTGTCTTTCGTAGTTCACATTGTAGCCCATAGAGCTTTGATTCCAGTGTTGTTTCCTCTGGCCAATATGTCTGCTTCAACGTTTCATATTCAGAACACTCCTAAAGTATATATTTGACACTCTGTGCTGCCTGTACACATGACAGTGTTACCAATATTGAATTTTGTGTACATGCTCGGTTTTGTCCTCTTCTGAGGCGTAGAATTGCAACTTGTTCTGATCTATTCATAATGTGATAATCTTCTTGTGTTGATATTTGTGGCTTTCTTATTGACTTGACCATCTGTTTTTTCTGATGGTAGGTGATTGGTACATCTGGTTGTTCTTCTGCAGCACCATTTTTTGGCTACCAATTGTATGCTTTTTTTATTTTCTGGTATTCCACAGTGAGATGGTATCCATTGCATAGTTACCCTATATTGGTAAGACAGTTTTTCATGTAATTCTGTTAGTTTTCCTGACTGGAGAGCTTGAAGCACTGACCTTGTTTCTGTCAGGAATACAACGGGCTGTGGGCCAGGGTTGGAGTTAGCAGTTTTTTAGTTTTCACACTAATTGCCTGGATTTCTGCATCATAATTACTGCAGAATTTCCCTATCGGTGTTCTGATCGTATCTCTAGGCTTGTGTGGATATTCTATATATACACCTGCTCCTCCATCCCTCACTCCATTCTGTGCTGACCCATCTGTGTATACCCTGACCCATATTTCTTGTGGATATTCATTGTCCAGGAAACTGACGAAAGCTTAGTATTCCTTTCACATTGGTCTGAATGTCCTTTCATGTGAGTCTGAATGTTCTTTCATGTGGGTCTGAATGTCCTTTCATGTGGATCTGAATGTATATAGGTTACTCCACACCTTTCACTCCAAGGGGTTTGTTCTGGTACAGACCTTAAGGGGTTGTCAACTTCAGGTAGGTCTGTAAGTTGTCTACGGAGATTGGAGAAGTTTAACCTTCACCGAGCCTATATCAATCCCAGCCGCCGAGAAACAAAATGGCCGCGCGCGCTTTTGGCGGCCCGGCCCACCCAACGATAATATCGTGAGATTTACACGTACCACAGTCCGTGCACATAGCTGGGGACATGCGCAATCGAAGCCGGTACATCCCTAACTTCCGAAATGATCGTTTTTGAGAATGGCTAGCTATTCGTAAAAGTTTAAGAGCAATTAATCTGACCACATCTGTACATCGGTACGATGCCATGATGATGGATCGGTTTTATAGACCTTTATTTCATCGTATTTCGAATAAAATAACATTGAATCGTGGCTTGAATCATGGATTATTAGGTTATTTAGTTTCACAGCAGTGAATATACAGAATGCCATGTTGGTTTGGGGACTTGTACGTTTGATATCGAATATTTTGAAGTGGCAGAAAAAATAACTCTAGGCCTAAGCTCAAAGAACGATTTTACTGCAAATCTACATGTTTTATACAGTTCCCCCGGCTATATTTTGATAATTTCGCAGTGAAAGAACATAAATACAACAGATTTGCGTGATTTAGTTTACAGTGTTGCCAAGGAATTCGATATGTAAGGTAAGTTATTCTTTTTTCTTATTTTTTTCCTCTTTATTTGTTATAAAATATATGTTTTTTGTGAAAAACGTCTTTACCACTTTCTCATACGTCTGGTATCACACACACACACACGTACATAAATTACACCAATATATGCATAATTCAATTCTTTATTTATATGTGCAAATATTATTTAAATATCTCTAACAACCAAAAAATTATCACATTTTCAAAACAGTCACCATCAATAACGCAAATTTTCAAAAAAGAATCCGGTGGCAGGGAGACGTTTCATATTTTTTAATCTGGCTTGCTAAAGGTTAACTTGGTGGATAAAGCTACTTATTTTCAGTCGTCCCATTACTAGATTTTGGAATCTTTCTTTAATTGGATGACTTGTCATGCACTGAAACTTTTCTGCTTGTATTAGCACCTTTGTGTCTCTTTGTTCGCCAAGTGTTTGTATTCTCCCCATTTTTTGAATTTCTTCTATGTATGTTGATTTCATTACTCCCAACATTATCCTAATGTTGATTCAACCAACATTCTTCAAAGTAGGCAGTATCCTTGTTTTTAACACCTTTCAAAGAAAGTAGACAATGTCCTTATTTTTAACACCTTTCAAGAACAGCATGTGTCAATCCCAGGTAAAAGAATACAGGGATGACAGAATACAAAAGAGGAAGATAACAAAAGTGAATAGATAAGATTGACTTTTACCACTTTACATAGATTGGACCTGAATTATGAAGAGAGATACAACTTGATCAAAATATACACAATGACCTGCAAGGTTCCAGGTATTGAAAATATTGTATTTGATGTTTACATTAGGACACACTAGGTTCACCATGTAAAGATGTATCAAGTGTAAATATTTACCTAATTATTTACCTAAAAATTAATCCTGATTACAGGTTGATGATGCTGAGCCCCATGCTCCAATGATGATGGAACTTCAGCGTATGTTTGCCTACCTGCAGGTAAGTAAACTATTGGAGACCAGTCGGTATGTTGTGTCCATAATATCAGGAGTGAGTTTTCATGTCTGTACCAGTCAGCTCATGCTCAGAAGTCTGTTGTTTTTATTATGTATTTTTTAAAAATGATATAAAACATGCACCTACCCACCACCTGGTACAGGGAAGAAAGAGTGAAAGCTCGTAACCCCGGGGATCGACTAAGTAATTAAGTAAGTTTAAATGATATTTGATTTGGTACAAAAATATTGATTGTATATAAAAAATGATATTTGATTTGGTACAAAAGTATTGATTGTATATAAAAATGATATATTATTTGTTACTGAAGTGTTCATTTATATGTTTTAAAAATGTTATTTGATTTTGTACAAAATTGTATAAAAACAGAATTATAATGAAATTTTGTTTTTATTTATGGTAGTATTAATCTGCATATAATTAATGACATTTGGTTAAGTACAGAAGTTTGAAATAATATTTTTTTTATAATATGTTTATGATTGATTTGGTACAGGAGAGTGAACGGAGAGCATATAATCCTAAGAGCTTCTGCAAAACTTACACAATGGACAGGTGCCCGTTGAACACTGGCGAGCAGAAAGACATGCAGGAGTTTTTCACGGATATCATTACCAAGCTAGAGGAGACATCTTCAGAAATGGTATGTACTGGTCTGTGTCTTAAGAAGTTGTATCAAAGATACAGTTATTTCGTTTCATATTATTAAAATGTGTATGTGAGTACAAGGTTAGGCCTATATTTTACATTGACCAATTGCAGACATAGGGATGATGTGGTCAATCATTGCGTCAGTTGTCTCTACTTTCCAAGAATATATAATTATCACTACCTTTTGCTGGTAGACCTAGGTTCTGTTGGTGTAAATATTTTTTCAGGCATTCAATCTCAAACTCCCACTGGATCTCTCTTATGGCAGGATGTTCGCTGAGTTGACCTAGGTTCTGTTGGTGTAAACATTTTTTCAAGCATTCACTCTCAAACTCCCACTGGATCTCTCTTATGGCAAGATGGTCCCACTATATATATTTCCAACAGGATGTAGCCGAGAGAAAAAATGTGCGATGTCACCATTTCCTTTGCATCAATGGAACACATCTGACTTTGGTGGTAGTTAGTGATATAAAATTTGCTTCCTTGTTCGCTGGAAAATGGAATCTGAACCTCCATACATGCACTAACAACTGAAGTACTGCTACTGCAACTTTATAGTGAGTTGTGTAGCAGTCAGTGAGTTGGCAGTGTCGAACAAATTGTTTTGTAACATTAAATATAAGTTTTGTGTTTATATAAAATAGCCTTGACTAGCTGGTTTTTAAAGTAAGTTATAAATGACAATGACAAGTTTGACATGAAATGGTCCTAAGAGTATTGTTGACAGTGAGATGATTCAACGTAGATGTCCATAAGGACATTAAAACAATACATGAATACAAGAGAACATATTTTTGGGCATTTAAAAAGACACAGTGGGTTAGAAAGGTTAATCATGGAAAGATACCAGGAAAGAGAAAAAGGGGCAGACCAAGATGTCTATGGACCTAGAACATCGAGAACCTTCTGATTATGATACTGGAAGAGGCTGGACAGCTTGCACAGAACTGACTTATAGGGCAGCAGCAATGACAATGTTCTGTAAAGCACACGTCACATAGAAGTCATACAGGTTTGTAAAGAACAAATGATAAATACTAAATAAGGTAAAAAAGTTACTAGAAATACCTGTCAATGAAAAACAAAAATAAATAACAATAAAACAAACGACTAAGTGTCCTTGTCTTTTGTTTTATATTGATAGTTAGGTATTTCTAGTAACCTTTTACCTTATTTAGTATTTACCATTTATTTGTTTGGTTTCTTGCGGCACCTTTATTTTTGTCAGACACCCTCCGATATTTTGGTTATTTATTTATAAAGGAAATGTCTTTGTTTCAATTATTTTTTTTGAAATAAGCCTTGTCATGTAAGTCTAATTATTTTTGTACACTTCACTTTACAGAAAACTACAATTAAGGAAATGTTTGGTGGAGAGACCACAAACAATGTGGTCTCTTTGGTAAGTAATTATGTAATAACTATAACGTATTTCTAATTTTTTTAAAACTCATTGTGTTTTAATAATTTTTAATAATGAAGTTGCAATCGGTTTAAAAGATATATAAAAGTACTCTGGTGCAAAGTGTATAAAATATAATAAAAAATATACTAATGCAAAGTTTATGAATTGAGACAATAGGCACACACAGAAAATATGATATGCTGAAAATGAATGTGCTTGACTGGAAGGCACAATATAGTGCAGCTCTGCTGTGGAAACCAACAGCACAGCATACTTCTTGCTCTCTGGAAGAAATCACACAAATGTTCTTGCTGGTTATCAGAGAGCAAATGCAGAATATGATGAAAATATGGGGTAATATTGTTTTGCAGATTAAAAAACCCAGATAAATTCAATATTTTGACTAAAAGTCTTTTATCTAGGAATTAACCAAATATACACATCATAAAGGGTATTTATCTAAATCTATAAACTCGTAACCTGTCAGAGTCGTGGGGTTACCACATTGAATGCATCAATACACAAAGGCCCTCCAGTAATTTCTATCTTTAATGACGTGGACGAATGAGGAAAAATCTTGTCCTGTCCTCGATGTTGTGTCTGTCCATGCTTTTCTTTGTCCTCCTCTTCCACCATTGGCAGTTCCCTGTTGTAATGTTTTTAATGGATGAAAGTGTAGAAGCAGAGAAGGACATACATAAAGTGTTATCTTGGAAACATGAGTTTAATCTGGTTTATGTGATCTGTGATTCCTGTATTACTTTGTGATTCCTGTTTTCACCCCATACATTTTTTTTGCAGTCCCACCTATTACCAATTGAAACAAATATTGTTTTCTGTATTAATTCAGGACTGCAACCATGTCAGTCGAACATTTGAAGAATTCTATACAGTCAGATGTGGGGTTGCCCATATGAAGGATCTCTACGTAAGTGCCAGTCAAATGTTACTTGTTACTGCATACTATAGTGATATATATATATATATATATATATATATATATATATATATATATATATATATATATATATATATATATATATAGAGAGAGAGAGATAGATATATACACAACTAATCAAAATTAAGGGTCACTGCGAAATCTCATATGAAGCCTAATAGGTAACCATGATAATTATATATAAAATAAGACTCATAACCCGTCAGGGTCATAGGGGTGCCACACTGGAGACATCAGCAACACAAAGCCATCCAAACAACTCTATCCGTAGCCATTTGGAGAAGTATAGAAAAAAATCATGCCTAGACGATCCTTGATGTTATCAATACAGGATTTTCTCTGTCCTTCCACCCTTGACTGTTCCTTGCACAATAATTTTCTAAAACGAGTCATGTATAATTACATATTCAAACAAAACATGTTTATGCCAAAAGTGGTTCATGATAACCTGCAAGCTTGTTTATCTGCTGCTGGGTGAATGTATTTGTCTTGTGTTCTATATAACTAGTTTTTAACAAACGCTTGTAGCACTTGCTTTCAAAAGCCTGCCAATACTTCAGTGTAGCATTTCTTTAGGCAGCATTTTACTCGGTGGTGCCCAAATCCTTTCTGAAACTTGGCTTATTGTCCAATTTTTCATAGACTATATCAGCATCTGAAGTAGAATGCTGCTATTATTCCAGTCACATGACATTGACAATTGTGTGATTTTCACTTCGCTGAATAGGGGGCATAGAAACAAGTTGAATAAACTTGAATGTTGAAATATCTCAAGGGCGTGCTAAAGGTTATGAATCAATGCAGAAGATTTATATCTGTTCCATATTAACTGCTTATTTTATTGCTGGAAAGAAGACCGTGGCCCTATACTTTTCACTCTGAACTAGTTCAGGCACTGATTGCTACACAGGCTAGAAAACAGGAAAAGTCACAGATTAGAAAACAGGAAAAGCCACAGATAAGATGTCACATTTATTGATTTTTCTGTGATGAGGTTTCCATATTTGATGTAGTTCTTAATATTTCTTTTGTCATCTTTTGAAGTAGCTATTGCATGGGAAGAGATGAACTAGATTCACTACAGTTATTAATTATGCAATCAACTTCTGTGGAATATGTACAAGACCTGCTTTGTAATTGACCTGTCATTGGCACTTTTGGCTGTTCACAGTTCTAGGGTTGCAGAAAATATTATTAGAAAACATAGATGAATTCTAGAAAAAATATCAGAGGGTAAAAGATGGAATTTTATCTTCCTTTTTTTCTTCTCACATGGTTTCTCAGGTGAGTTTTTGTTCTTTTGACAAGGTTTGGCTCTGTGGTGACTATACCATGAGGTAGCCTGTATTCTGAGGTACAGGGGTTCATATTCCGCCACAGGCAATTGTACATATAATACAGACTGTTCAGAAATCAGTGGCAAACTACTGAACAATTCATACTGCCTAGAAAATTGCTACAGCTAAACATGCTGAGTTGATGGCTGCATCTTGAATAAGATACACTACAAATTATTTATTACAAAATTCTTATGACATACCTAAGCCATTTCTTTCTTCTCTGTTAGACGGATCTATGTTTTTTGAGTGTGCTCGTGTGAAATTTTAATGTTTTCATGCCATTGTTGACTGTTTTTTCATGGATATCATAAGCTAAATTTTAATCGCAGGAATCCTTGGATGAAGTGACAGTGAAGGACATGTTGGAAGGTGACAATATGTACACATGCTCACAGTGCCACAGAAAAGTCAGGGCAGAGAAGAGGTGAGGGAGTCATCACATTCGTTATATGGGTCTTCAATCTGCAACTTGTAATATATGTGACTTGTTCTCACTGTGGCGTAACATGTGTGGGTCTTCTAATCTGTGCCTCCTTCTGTGGCTAGTAGTATCAGCGAATCGGGTCTTCTAATCTGTACCTCCTTCTGTGACTTGTAGTATCAGCAAATTCTTATATCTATGATTTGTTCTCACTGTGACATCCTCTTCGAGTTTTCAAATCTGTGACTTGTAATATCAGTGACGTTTTCTCAATGTGACATCTTATAATCTGTGTCTTATAATCTATAACTTGTTATTTCTGTGGTTTTTTTAATTTGTGACATGTTCTGTGAGTTTGTTGACATGTTTAATTTGTGACATCTTCTAATATGTGACATTCTGTGTTTTCTTGTATTCGTTCTCAAATTTCTGCAGATTTAGCACGATCAATGGGATACATTGTATTATGGTTTACAGATTGCCTGATATCTCTACTTTTCGACCCATTACATGTGATTCAGTATAGTTTTTGGGTCACCTTGACCTTCTTTTGGATGGGCCAGCCAACTCCACCTGCAAGATCTCTTTAGTTTCCTCTAATGACATGCATGGCAGGTGACAGTGTTGCCAGTGTTTGCTCCCTTTTCAGGATCTAGCAGCACATGGGCATGTTATCTGTGACTTATCATTTTTTTCTAATCTGTGACGTGATCTGTGATATCAGTTTTTTTCTAATCTGTGACATGTTATCTGTGACGTATCATTTTTTTTTCTAATCTGTGACATGCTATCTGTTACTTATCCTGTTTTCTCACCTGTGTGGCAACTGGAACCTACCTGCACTTCTAGTTCAGGATGCAAAGAATAAAGCTACTGTCTTCTTTCCATGCATGTCATATGAGTCAACTAAGGAAAGTTGAGGGATGGGCTGACATGTGAAAAAAATCATTGCATTTAATCTTGTGGAGATTCTCCAGAACCTAAATTTACATCTCTAACACAGCCATACATTTGAGACAACCTTATGTGAGTCAGTTACACAATTGAGAACCTGTGCTTTTGTCAGAAAGGCTATGGGCTGTCAAGAGCTAACCTGCTCACAGCTAAAGGGATTATTTCATCATTATCATGTGCCAATAGCTACCTGCTCACTGCTAAATGCATTATTTCATCAGCATCATGTGTCAGTAGCCTCCTGCTCACAGCTAAAGGGATTGTTTCCTCACCATCATCATCCTGTTTTCTAATCTGTGACATGTTATCTGTGACTTCTAACTGTGACATCTTCTATCTTTGACTTGTTCTAACTATGGCTTATCCTACGTAATACTACTTCAATTTATGATTTCTTCTACCAGTGGCTTGTTATATCTGTGAATTTTTCCATTTGATTTTCTGTCTATGTCTGACTTCTAAATTTGACTTTCTGCCTGTGATGTATCTTTAACTTAGTCTGACTTCTAAATTTGACTTTCTTCCTGTGATGTATCTTTAACTTAGTCTGACTTCTACATTTGACTTTTTTTTTATATTTGACTTTCTTATTTATCTATAACTTCTATCTGTGAATTATGCCATCCAAGTTAGTACTAAAACATTGATGGTTATGTCCGTTTCTTCAGAACATGTTTCCGGAAGCTACCGCAGATCCTGTGCTTCAACACGTTACGCTACTCCTTCAACATGCTGACCATGATGAAAGAGAAAGTCAACACCCATTTCTCATTCCCGGACACACTTGACATGTCTCGTTACATGGAGCACAACCTTATTGGCAAGGATAAGATGCAAGGTATGGTTAAACTTGGCCACTGTGTTGTCGGGGCTGAAAAGGGAGTAAAGAATAGCAACACAACTTTCCATGCATGTTGTAAGAGGTGACTAAGGAGATTATGGGATAGAGTTGGTTGACATCAGTGGATGAAGCATATTGGGATAACTATTTCTGTGGATATTCTTTATACTGGAGTTTAGGGAATTGACAGAAAGTGACATCTGTGACATGGGAGATGTTGATAAACATTATAGACATCTGTGACATGGGAGATGTTGATAGACATTATGGACATCTGTGTTTGTTCTCAAACACTGGCAGTTAGCAGGATGTAGTCCAGAGAACAAAATATAATGTGTTACAGTTTATAGCTATGCTGCAATATCTGCACCATTCAGTCTGGTACATCTGACTTCGGCATAGGTCACTTTGACCTATGGGATAGAACAACCAGCTCTATCCCCAAAAATCTTTCGTTGTGTCTCTTCTAACATACATGAACAATAATAGTGTTACTATTTTTGGCACAGTACAAGAAGAAGTGCCTACATTTTAACAAAACAAATCTTAAACTTGAATAGAACTAATCCTACATTATTAAATAAAATATTGATAAAGACGCATTTTACATTCGCTAGATGCATCCATCTTCTGCACCAAATCGCCTAGCAACTATTGAACACGCGTTCTTTAGGTGATTTAAATGCTAGGCGATTTGGTGCCATTGAACGGACTGGTTCAATTCCCGTTAGTCGCAAGAATTTTTATAATTGTCCTCTGGCTTCCTACTTACATTTACTTCCATCTTCTGCCAGATGCATCGATCTGCGTGCTATGCACAGAGAGCCCTCATCAATGAAGATAGATATCGCAGGAGGAGTCTGTTAATGCATCCAATATGGTACCCCTACAACCTTGATAGTTTACATGTTTATAGATGGATAGATAAATTATTTTGTTGTGTAATTATTTTTGAAAGTTTTTTAGTTTTGAAAGTTATTATTTTTTATACTGTTTTCATGTTTGTTATTGACTATAAGCTTCCTTTTTTTCATTTGATGTCCAGATGTCGAGGGTGAAGGTGACACAGACATGGAAGAGGACCAGTCTTATGAGTACGGACTAATAGGAGTAACAGTTCATGTAGGCAGTGCTGAGGGTGGACATTATTACAATCTGATCAAGGATACACAGACCAACAAATGGTATGATTGTTTGCTTTTTCTTCAATCCCCAGGAATTACCAACGATGAAGCTATGTGCAGTGTGGGGATTCTCCAGAACTTGACTCAATTCCCAGAGATTACCAACGATGAAGCTATGTGCAGTGTGGGGATTCTCCAGAACTTGACTCAATCCCCAGGGATTACCAACAACGAAGCTATGTGCAGTGTGGGGATTCTCCAGAACGTTTCTTCAATATTGTTATCAGTTGGATATTAATAGTGCATGAACTAGTTCAGAGTGAAAAGTATAGGGCCACGGTTTTCATTCCAGAAATAAAATAAGCAGTTAATATAGAACAGATATAAATCTTTTGCATTGATTCATAACCTTTAGCACACTCTTGTCGAGATATTTCAACAAAGTTGGGGGCAACGGCAGTAGCTGTCGAGTTTATTCAACCCGTTTCTATGCACCCTATTCAGTTAAGTGAAAATCACATGATCGTTAATGTCATGTGACCGGAATCATAGTAATATTCTACTTCTGAGGAGGATAAGTGAGATTGCTGTAGAACTGTATATTAATAGTAAAGCACAAGGTCAGTCAGATTTACAGTGAAGCACAGACTACAGATTTACAATGAAGCACAGACTACAGATTTACAATGAAGCACAGACTATCTCTCTAAAAGACTATTGAATACAGGTATGAAAACAATACAGATAACAGTATACAAGACAGTTTCAATGTTTCGGCTTTACTGTCTTTTTCAAGAAAATATTCAAGGTAACAAAGCCATGTGGTCCTAATACAGACCATTCATTTATTTAGATTTGGTTTGGCACTTTATTCTGCTGTCATTTTCAGGCGTAGTAGTTTTATTTAATTCTCATTCCCCATATTTTTTAATGCGTGTCTACATATGTCTTGTTACCTTGATGTCTCTGCTGTTAAATGTAGAATGGCACCACTTAAATGTTTCATTAACCTTTCCAGAACTATGTGAAATGACTTGATCCAACACCAGATTTCCAAATCTTGGCTTAGTTCACACTTGTCAGGACTATTTCAGTTCCTCCACAGTGCACACAGCTCACTCTGGTAGAACCTATGATAATATGCTCCTGCTTGGTACATTGTGACATGCTGAAGTCTGAAGTTTCAAGTCAACAGGTTCAGATATCACAACCAAGCATTAAACCATGACACAACACATTCTGTTCTCTGGACTACATCCTGTTAGCTGGCAGAAGTTTGAGTGTACTAAGAGAGAATTCATAATCTCCCATAACTATCTATTTGACAGCAAAGCTTTGATTTATGCTCCTTCAGTCTATTAGGCTGCACCCTTTTTGTGAAGAATTTCTTGGCATTTTGTCCCTTTCTCCAGGATGATGTAACTAATTCCACAAATGTCCTTAGTTTTCTCCTACTATATGCATGACAAACGCCAATGTTACTACTCCCTGTTTGACCCAGTAATCCACAAGTGGTTTATGAACAATCTTCTCGTTTGCAGTTTAATATGTCTGCACAGCAAGTCCAGTTTTCTGGATCAATTCTGCTGTATGTGAAGGCTCCTCAGTGCTCCCATGCAGTTTTCTGTGGATATCTGTCTCTGTGGGCCAGTATTCCTCCCTTAACTGGGTTAGTGTATTGCAGTCTTGTAGGATATGTTCCGTGGTCTGTACTGCCTGCCCACATGTACACAGACGGGGGAACCAATCTTAGTGAAGACATGTTATCTAATAGTGTTGTGTAATATGATTGCTAGTGCGTCTCTTGGTCTGGTATCCCCGACTTCAGCACCTGTGCTTGCTTGGCAGGATTACGGTCCTGCTTGATGTAGGGGATGGCCAGACCAATCTCAATTTTTCCAGCCTCTGTTGGCTGGACTAAGCCCCCATCTCCACTTCAAGGAGTTCTCCACGATGGGAATTTATGTACAATAAAATGGTTCCAAGTTGCTGAAAGTTCATTTCTTATTTGTAAAAATCATATTAAAAAAACCTTTAACTTAAGACTTGTTTGTCAATATATTCTTTGTGTGTTTTCTGTAGGTATCATTTTAACGACGCTGATGTCAAACCATTTGATGCCAGCAATATTCCACACGAAGCCTTTGGTGGAGAGATGAATGTAAGTATATATAATGCTTGTGGAAAGTATTCAATTTGTGGAAGTTTTAAAAATTTGTTTATTCAAACAAAAGAGTATGATTGTTCTTACCAGTGTCAAACATGGTCTTTAACAAGCTTGTAGCAGAGAGAAATCATCACAAGTGTCAAACATGGTCTTTAACAAGCTTGTAGCAGAGAGAAATTATCACAAGTGAGATGAAGTGTTTAAGAAAAGCAGCTATGGTCATTAAACTGGACAGAGTAAGAAACGAAGATATCAGAAAAAGAGTAGGAATAATGCCTTTATCAAAAGAGCGTCAGAAGATAAAGTCACCTTGTGAGATTGGACCCAAGCCAAATACCACTGAGAGCTTATAACAAACCATCATCTGGACACAGAGCCAAGGGAAGACAGAGAAAGATGAATCAATAATATTACAACCACCCTCCACAAACACAGACTCAGTATGACTCAGGCGTTACATCTGGTCTTGAACAGAAACTTACAGCTCCTACCCCTATGCTTAACAGCAAATGTAGATGCTATCAGCCAGCTTTCACCTGGGGATAGACAATAGCAACAAAAGGTTAGAAAGATGTCAAAAGATGTAGATGGACAATACTAAGCAAACCTTTTGCTTTTGCAGAAATGCCATAATGAAAAATTTCAAAGTAGGGATTTATAATAAAGACTGGATAGGATTACATAATGGTTTAGAAAGATTAATCATGGAGGGAAAAGATCCAGGAAAGTACTTAAAAAGTATTGAAAATACTTATTGTCATTCCTGTTCGCCCATATTGTCCATCACTGGTTTTTAGTCCATGTTATTCATGGTTGGAAATAAAAAGTACTCCCATGGTTCACCTAGCCATCAGGAAGTAGGGTAACATTGTCAAGTTTCTGTGAAGACAAGGAATGGCACTCGCTACTGAGAAAGGGACACAAGATAGGAGGTTTCTGGTTACCCACCCAGTAGGCAGTGTAGCACTTATGGGAAACTATTTGCTGTGATACTGGTTCACTCAGTTTACAGTTACCATTATTGCTGTTCTTTTTAACTTCTGTTTTTTGTTTATCATCAGTTCAAGATCATTTGAAAGACAATGTTCTGTAAGAATGGATAGAGAGATCGAGACAAGAATTAAAAAAACCAACTGTAAATTATGAACTTAATCAATTGTGAAACAAACATTTATCCCGACAGAAACCAAAAGGCAAATCATAAATTCAATCTTCATACCAACATTCTGTTATCAATGTCAGACATGGACACTAATTAATGAATAAGAGAAATCTTACTACATGTGAAATGATACAATTAAGAAAAGCAGAAAAAAAACAAGAAGAGATTATGCGAGGAATGAAGAGATTATAAAAACTGTAGTCAAATGACATCTGTAGTCAAATATACTGAAAAACAGATTTAAATGGTTCAGGAACTTAATGAGAATGAACCCTTATTGGGCAGCAGCAAGAGCATGCAACGTGAGAATGGAAATAGCACAGAGGAAGTCCAAGAAGAAGCTGGATTGAAAGAGTTACAAACATTCTACATTCTGAGACGTCACAATACTACTGCATATCAAGTGACCAAATGTGCTTTTGCCTGCAAATTGATTTAATCACAATTTAATCCTGTGAAGCAGTGCAGCAAAAGCAGAGAAAAGACAATCTATAGATTTGAATTAATTAGATTGATTGATTTGGATAGGGTAAGATTGGATTGGGATTGATTAATTAATTGAATGGATTGGATTGATTGAATTGATTGAATGGATCGGATTGACTGGATGGATTGATTGATTGACTGGATGGATTGATTGATAGAGTTATTAATGCGTGATATGCTTCAATTCTTATTAACATCTGTGTCCATCTATCTGAACATTCTAGGGTAAAACCTATGACACAGTTTCTGAGAAGTACCTGGATTTTCCAATAGAGAAGGTACATCATAACTGACATTGTGCATCATCAAATCAAAATATATGTTAAAATGTTCAGTCACATACATTATAGTTTAGTTTTGTATGCCAAAAATATATGTTGAAATGTTCAGTCACATACATTATAGTTTAGTTTTGTATGCCAAAAATATATGTTGAAATGTTCAGTCACATACATTATAGTTTAGTTTTGTATGCCAAAAATATATATTGAAATGTTCAGTCACATACATTATAGTTTAGTTTTGTATGCTAAAAATATATGTTGAAATGTTCAGTCACATACATTATAGTTTAGTTTTATATGCCAAAATATATGTTGAAATGTTCAGTCACATACATTATAGTTTAGTTTTGTATGCCAAAAATATATGTTGAAATGTTCAGTCACATACATTATAGTTTAGTTTTATATGCCAAAATATATGTTGAAATGTTCAGTCACATACATTATAGTTTAGTTTTGTATGCCAAAATATATGTTGAAATGTTCAGTCACATACATTATAGTTTAGTTTTGTATGCCAAAAATATATGTTGAAATGTTCAGTCACATACATTATAGTTTAGTTTTGTATGCCAAAAATATATGTTGAAATGTTCAGTCACATACATTATAGTTTAGTTTTGTATGCCAAAAATATATGTTGAAATGTTCAGTCACATACATTATAGTTTAGTTTTATATGCCAAAATATATGTTGAAATGTTCAGTCACATACATTATAGTTTAGTTTTGTATGCCAAAATATATGTTGAAATGTTCAGTCACATACATTATAGTTTAGTTTTGTATGCCAAAAATATATGTTGAAATGTTCAGTCACATACATTATAGTTTAGTTTTATATGCCAAAATATATGTTGAAATGTTCAGTCACATACATTATAGTTTAGTTTTGTATGCCAAAATATATGATGAAATGTTCAGTCACATACATTATAGTTTAGTTTTGTATGCCAAAATATATGTTGAAATGTTCAGTCACATACATTATAGTTTAGTTTTGTATGCCAAAAATATATGTTGAAATGTTCAGTCACATACATTATAGTTTAGTTTTGTATGCCAAAAATATATGTTGAAATGTTCAGTCACATACATTATAGTTTAGTCTTATATGCCAAAATATATGTTGAAATGTTCAGTCACATACATTATAGTTTAGTTTTGTATGCCAAAATATATGTTGAAATGTTCAGTCACATAAATTATAGTTTAGTTTTGTATGCTAAAAATAACCAGGCCTGTATTTTTAATATTAATATTTGTCTCAGTAACAATAAACATAAAATATCTATAAATTAAAGATGGTGCATTTGAAGAAATTCCCACATTCTCACATCCCTTGTATCAAACGTACACAGGCAAAACGTAGACTGATATATGCAGTATTCAATTCTTTATTTAGATGTGCAAAAATTATTTTAATATCTCTAATAACAAAGTTATTATGTTTTCCAACCACCCATGCATCATGTTTTGTTTTTGTTTTTTTTTGTTGCAAAAAAAAAAACAACATATGAAACACACAGAAAATTAAACACATATTTGCTGTATGCAGTTTTTTATTTAAACATGCAAACATTTTTTTAAATCTCTAAAAACAAAAAAGTTATTGCGTATTCCAAACACCAAAAAAAAACACCAACATTTTCAAATTAGAATCTGGTGGCAGGAGATAGTGTAATTTTCATCCGGCTTGATAAAAGTTATTTTGACAGCGTGTGACATGTACTGAAATAACCATGTTTCTAATATGTTTCTACTAGACAAACAGTGCGTACATGCTGTTTTATGAACGAGTGTCGCCCAGGCAGGCTGAAGCTAAGGAGGAATATCATTTTGAGCTCAGCTCTGATTTGGCTAATGTAAGTTTATTATTGTAGTCTTTGTCTTATGCTTTTTATATGTTCTAGCAAAACTTGGAATATGGTGATGAAGTTTTGCTAACCAACACACAAAAATTGATATTTCTGCTGAAAGGGATTATGAAGAGCACAAAATAACTTGATGAGTGGGTAATGTCACTGTACATTCACATCATAATGGAGCAACAGCACCGTCTCTGATCACATAATAATGATGTCACCACACGGAGGCCATAATGAAAACCTTTCTGTATTAGTTTTGTATGTTGTAATCTTTGTATGTTGTAATCTTTGTATGTTGTAGTTTTTATATGTTGTAGTCTTTATATGACGACAAGTCAATAAGTCACAAATGGCTATCAAAAACATAAAGACAATAACAACTTGGAAACCAATTATTTTTATACCTACATTGTCTTTTTTTATTTTTAAAGATATATTCCACCTACATTGATGCTTTTATTCCATAATTTTATCAGTCCTCCCAAATCTGCTACATAGAACTGTGTGCTCTGTTTTCTAAACCACATTTTCACTTCACATTTAACTTCTGCGTCATTTGCTAACTGTCTCCCGCCAACATGAGTTTTCAGTGGACCAAAAAGGGGAAAATCGCTATGGGCTAAGTCAGGGCTGTAAGGTGAATGTTCCACCCTATATTGTGAATTCCCTCCTGAGTTAAATAAGCCGTATGTGGTATGGTATTGTCATGACAGAGCAGTACTCTAGTCAGCAGGACTGAACGTTTTCTTTAAAATGCATCCCAAAGCATCGACAGAACTTCACAGTATGATTCATAATTCACATTGTCACCTTTCTTCTTGAGATTAGTTAGAAGCGCTCCTTGACAATTCCAGAACACTGTCAGCATAACCTTCCCTGCTGATGGTGTAACTTTAAATCTTTGGACACAGGGCAAACAAGAGTGTTTCCATTACATTGAAGCATGCATTGATTCGGGTTGGTAGTGATGTACCGATGATTTGTCCCCAGTAATAATCCTGTTCAGTATGTCTTCTCCTTCATCTGCGTAGCGACAGATCTGCTGCTAGGACAGGCCTAATCGGTTTATTTTGTGTTTGTCCGCCAGTTGTCTCAGTACATACCTTGAGCACACTTTCTTAAATTTCAATCGGTCATGCAGTATGCTGTATGTTGAGCCATGTGAACACCCTATTACAGCTGCGACATAGTCAATCGTTGCTTGCATATCACCTCTATTCATCTGCATGGGTGCATCTGTTGCAATCTGAACAGGACGGCCAGATCAGACTTCATCAACAATTTTAGAGCGTCCTTGAGGAAATTTTTCCACCCAGTTATGCACCTCTTCATGGCACAAACATTTGTTCGCATAACCACTAAGCAATTCCTTATGAATGTCTTTTGCAAGTAGTCCTTTTGCCCTCCCAAAAACCGCACAACAGCTGTTTTTTTATTGTACTATTTTATTGTAAGTACAGTCACCATTTTGTTTACGCGCTGCGATTGCGACAATTGCCGCCACCTTATGAACAGGAACACAAAGTTCAATGTTGCTGTCACCTAATGTAACCTTTAGAACCACCTGCTACATTTTCCTGCCATCTTGTACAACTTTGTGACTTACATATTGACTTGCGTATGTTATGTTCTTTGTATAGTGTAGTCTTTGTTGTAGTCTTTGTATGTTAGTTTTGTCTGTTGTAGTCTTTGTCAGATTTAGTGTTTGTCTGACATAATTTTTGTGCATTATAGTCTTTTGAAAATGTTTTTTTTTTTGCAGTGGATCTGGAATGACAATACTCAATTCCTGAAAGACCGCAGTATTTTTGATCGCATGTACTTTGAGTAAGTTTTTTTATCTACACAGTTTTAAGATTAGTGTTAACAATAATATAAGATTGGATTCATACAAAAAATGCTTTAAATCATCCTAGGTCAAACATTTCATATGTGTCCAAGGTCAAATATTAAAGTCTGTGTCCAGGTCAGACACATTCAAGTCTGTGTCCGGGTCAGGCATATTCAAGGCTGTGTCCAAGGTCATATTGTGTTTGTATTCATATTCGGTATAAAGCAGAAAGAAAATGTTCAAAGTTATTTCCGATATCAGAAATTGTCAATTGTATGTGGCTACCATTTGTAGAACATATACTAGCACATGTGGCCCCACACAATATTTATAGCAGACACACATATGCACAATCACACAAGAAAATCAAGGTTAGACTTTGTCATAATGTATTTTTGAAAACAATTTGCAGCCACATATGGCAGATGTGCTCACATATACCTGGCACACTGCCCATTGAGTATACAGAGAGTGCTAACCACAAAGCTGTCATCCTGGCTTCCTGCTTTGTTCTCGAGTCTTTCATTCATGCAAAAGAAAAGGTTAGTCAGATAAAGTTCTCAGTGTGAGTACTTACAGATCCACATTTGTTCTCTATTATTTTTGTGTTAATCAAGAACCACTTTTGGTAGTGGTGAAACAGCATAAACTTGCTTGGTTTGGACATGTAATGAGACACATTTTATAAAACTATTTTGCAAGAAACGGTGGAAAGTAGGAGATAATAAAACCAAGTAAAATCCTAGAATTGACAGTATCAAGGAATTATCTGGGTATGATTTTTCATTACTCATACGAATTGCTGAGGACGGAGTATCTATGGTGTTTGATGTCTCCAATTGTCTGCTATCTCTTCCCAGGTCAATGATGGTTGATCGTATCCACACTTGTTGTTAAGCTTACAGGTGTGAACCTCAGTTGTTATTCCAAGATTAAATGTGTCACCTTGGTTGCATTGAGTTCATGTTTTTTTAAGGTTATCTTGATGTTGTCTATCCACCGTTTTCTTGGTCTACCTGTGGCTCTACATCCGGATATTCTTTTCTTATATGCTCTTAATAGTATTTGGTTTTGGGTTCATCTCAAATGTGACACCCATATGACAATATCTCAAATGTGACACCCATATGACAATATCTCAAATGTGACACCCATATGACAATATCTCAAATGTGACACCTCTATGACAATATCTCTAATGTGACACCTATATGACAATATCTCTAATGTGACACCCATATGACAATATCTCTAATGTGACACCTATATGACAATATCTCTAATGTGACACCTATATGACAATATCTCTAATGTGACACCTATATGACAATATCTCTAATGTGACACCTATATGACAATATCTCTAATGTGACACTCATATGACAATATCTCTAATGTGACACCTATATGACAATATCTCTAATGTGACACCCATATGACAATATCTCTAATGTGACACCTATATGACAATATCTCTAATGTGACACCCATATGACACTAATGGGTTATGGATCAGAACTTGATCAGAGTTTCAAATCTGATCATCCATATTGTACTGCCGATGTCAGTTGAATGTCAGAAATAAAGTCTACGATAGTTCAAAAGCTATATCATATTTTGATTGTGTGTGTCATGTGATGTATTCTTTCCAGAACTTAGTCTTCCTTAGAAATCTCCTGAAATTCCCACAGTCTCTGGAAAGTTGTTCCGCCTCCTCTAGTGACATGTGTTTCCATTCTTGAATATCTCCTGTCCTGCGATGTCTGGTTCGACCATTACCTCTACTGCTTTCTATCGCCTTCTCCAACAACACTTTCCATGCCATTGTGTCTCTTCACATGGCAGAAAAAAAAACTTCCTTCTTAATAGGGTGTTTAAAAGCCAGCCTTCTTGAACGTTGAATCTTAGGAATATCACTAAGAGACAAAGTGAGGAATGAGGACATTAGACAAAGAACCGGCACTACCCCAATCTTGGAATATATTAAGAGACAACAGATCAAATGGTTTGCACACATCATCAGACTACCATCGGACAGCATACCACAGCAAGCTATGCTACACAGACCTAGAGGCAGACCACGAAAACGATGAACCACCAAAATAAAATAGGCGACAAATTCCATAATATACTCTGCACACACAAGGGCTATCTCCAGAAAACTCTACCCCTGACACTGAAAGGCAACAGGGTTTAGTGAATAGATAGATATGGGAGGGAACACTAAGCTTTGTCCCTGTTTCAAATCCTGACAACACGAGCGATTCTTGCTCTACATTTTTGTTTAAATGCACAAGAAATGCATTTTATTCATTGCAGATATTACAGCACAGCTGTAAACTATGGCATAGCATTTCATTCTTCTGACTACATCCTTCTAATCTGCAGGAGTTTAAGAACATATGCAGAAGAAGAATAAGAAAATGTGTAGTGACCACTGACCTATAGATAAATAGATTGGATAGCACCACAACATTACTACGTGACCGCTACACAGCATTACTGTGTGTGTGTGTGTGTGTGTGTGTGTGTGTGTGTGTGTGTGTGATTTAAACATTACTACGTGACCGCTACACAGCATTACTGTGTGTGTGTGTGTGTGTGTGTGTGTGATTTAAACATTACTACGTGACCGCTACACAGCATTACTGTGTGTGTGTGTGTGATTTAAACATTACTACGTGACTGCTACACAGCATTACTGTGTGTGTGTGTGTGTGTGTGTGTGTGATTTAAATATTACTACGTGACTGCTACACAGCATTACTGTGTGTGTGTGTGTGTGTGTGTGTGTGTGTGTGTGATTTAAATATTACTACGTGACTGCTACACAGTATTACTGTGTGTGTGTGTGTGTGTGTGTGTGTGTGATTTAAACAGGTGCAAATGACAAATAATAAACAAAGTAAACTGTGATAGAAACCAGGATGTATGATAGCCCCAGCTATATATGGCATGTGATTTTTGTTGCAATTACTATGTATATTATATCACCTTTTACAGTCAGATATGTCATGCCTGTTTGTCTCGTCTGTTTTTTCAGAAGTCTATGCCAAACTGGATAGATTATCTTATGAAGAAATTCAGCAGTTGTTTAAGTCCTTGCGAGGTATGTATACAATCTCTACACTTTAAATCTTTTTATTTTATATTCTGTTTACATTTATCCATGTGCTGGAAGTCGGATGGCCTCACTAGTGGCTCATCAAACCAATCTCTATGCAACTGAGTAGTTGACATGCTTATATAGCCAGACTTTCCTCATGTGTAAGTTTAAAAACATGTATTGTTGAGCTAGAAGGGGAGCAAAGAGTAGCAACATTGTGGTCTGACATACATATAGAAAGAGGTGACTAAAGTTTTGGGCATGGAGTTGGCTTCCCATCCCACAAGTCAAATATTCATAAACCAAGCTGCAGGAAAGCTGTAAACCGTGACACAGCCATTCTCCTGGAAACATTCCTCACTTAAAAAGCGATTATCAGATCCGATGGTGGTACACTTCTGGTTATTAAAAAATATTTCATGGAAGTGTGGTTTTTGGTTGTATACGATAAGTGTTAACACAGATATTACAGATTATAAGCTGGGTTATAAACTAGCGTTATAACTCACGGTTTTCCTGTAATTGCTCAGCTGCCTAGTCAGTGGTTGGTCAGGATCTTCTTGTTGTTTATGTGTGCTTCATTTTGTTTTTGCTGCTAAATAATTCTTTGGTCAGCCAACATCCAGTTATTTTTATTTCATAAGGTCATATGTAAAGATATATGTTGGCTCAGTGATAGAGTTGTTTGGAACTTTCTTGTGGTTCAGAAACCAGTTGTAAACATTTTCTACTGGCAATATGATTGAATTTATGAGTGATGTCTTAAAATTCAACAAAGCTTGAACAGCAATGTCTACGTAGGAAGCTTGAACTGCAATGTCTAGGTATTAAGCTTGAACAGCAATGTCAAGGTAGGAAGCTTGAACAGCAATGTCTAGGTAGGAAGCTTGAACAGCAATGTCTAGGTAGGAAGCTTGAACAGCAATGTCAAGGTAGGAAGCTTGAACAGCAATGTCTAGGTAGGAAGCTTGAACAGGAATGTCTATATAGGATATTTCTCAATGATTAACATTATTTATTTACGTACAAATGTAGTTAACATATTGGCAGTGATTACCTCTGTCTAATAGAAGCGGGATTTGAACCAGGTTCGTTCAGCTGAAATCTATTCGTATCACACATGATATGACAATCATGGGGATCGGCAAGCAATGAACCAAGCTGATGTTCTGAATGCATTTAGAGAGATAGGACGAGTGACTGATGCAACAAATGCTTGTGAATCTGCAACTGTGAGCAGACTACAAGAATAGCATGTCAAGATGGGCATGGCTAAACAAGAGCATTATGCAGGTAACTAGAGGAGACTGGTAAACCAACACACTACACACTAAGGGATATCTTGAGATTTTTTATAAGATCAGAACAATTATGGGCCGATGTTTCAATGTGCAGTGAGGATGATCTTTTGACTAACTAACTATGCAGCATTCTGTCTAGATGTCCTCTATACCCCATGATAGAAGAGTTCTGATAGGATCTTCTGATAGGCATTATGAGTAAGTTGTAGAAGTGGGGTGTCTAGTAGTTACGTGGGTTTCAAGTTGCCAACAAAAATTCTTAATTATATAATTTTGAAAATCTTGGCTCTTATAAGCAGCAATGAGGATTGTTATGAAGCCGGACAGAGATTGGCCATTGCATCAAATAAACTGATAGAAATGAAACAAATTAGGGCCATTAACAGAGAAGGCATGTCAATGAACCTAAACAACACGCAAGAATTGAAAGACCTGGCAACACAAAGATAGAAATGGAAAGCTATGGTTTCTGCTCTTTGCGCTGCCTATGACCCTGGAGGAACATAAAATAACATATTCCCAGTTGCAATATATGGATGTGAATCTTAGACAATCACCTTATTAGGTGAGAAACAAAATTTCAGCATTTTAAACGAAATGTTATAGAAAAATCCTCAGAATATCATGGACCAAAAAGATCACCAATTGGCACATTGTGAGAGAGATGAAAGTAAAAGAAAACTGGCTAAACAACAAGGATCTCTCTAAAAAAGTACATTTTGGCTATATTAAATGACATAACAGCCTAGAAAATACGCTATGGAAGGGATGATGCAAGGGCAATGAAAAGTGGCATGCGACGAAGAAGATGAATGTAAGAAATTAAAGACCACCTGAACATGACACAGAAACCAGGAACATTGGCTCAATTTTGGCTAGAGTTTCAAAAGGCTGTGATGACTTCTACATCCTGTCCTGGATATGCTACCTAATGGATGGTGCGTAACTTTGTGATGACTTCTACATCCTGTCCTGGATATGCTACCTAATGGATGGTGCGTAACTTTGTGTGATGACTTCTACATCCTGTCCTGGATATGCTACCTAATGGATGGTGCGTGACTTTGTGTGATGACTTCTACATCCTGTCCTGGATATGCTACCTAATGGATGGTGCGTAACTTTGTGTGATGACTTCTACATCCTGTCCTGGATATGCTACCTAATGGATGGTGCATAACTTTGTGATGACTTCTACATCCTGTCCTGGATATGCTACCTAATGGATGGTGCGTAACTTTGTGATGACTGAAGTGTTTATGGTTCAAGTTGAGTAATAAAGTATCATTTATTTTTTAAATGCTTCTCATATTCTAGTGGCTGCTGGATCACATGGCTGAAGATGATTGGTGGGTGCAGCACATCCTTATCAAGTGTCCTAACACAACTATCCGGCAGATGTTCCAACGTTTGCTCATTATGGTCATCACACAGTTGAGCAAGGCATCCAAGGAGTACATCGCGCTTGGGTATGGCTGTCAATATTTCATGTCTTATTTTCTCTAAAGAACTGAGAGAAAGAAGATTTCTTTCAGAAAATATTAAACTAAATGTTCTGATGTTTAATCTGGACCGAATGTTCTGATGTTTAATCTGGACCGAATGTTCTGATGTTTAATCTGGACCGAATGTTCTGATGTTTAATCTGGACCGAATGTTCTGATGTTTAATCTGGACCGAATGTTCTGATGTTTAATCTGGACCGAATGTTCTGATGTTTAATCTGGACCGAATGTTCTGATGTTTAATCTGGACCGAATGTTCTGATGTTTAATCTGGACCGAATGTTCTGATGTTTAATCTGGACCGAATGTTCTGATGTTTAATCTGGACCGAATGTTCTGATGTTTAATCTGGACCGAATGTTCTGATGTTTAATCTGGACCGAATGTTCTGTTTCTTCAATTTTATTTGTAGTTGCTCATCATCATCATGTGACATTCTTTCCAGAAAGTAGTCTTCTTTATGGATTCTCTGAACACTGCGATTCTGGACGAGTTGACCTGCCGTAGCTAGAGACATGTTTAAACAATCTGATAATCACTGTACCATCGTCATCTTGAGCACCCTCTTCCCCTGTTGCCGTTAACTCTGCCTTCAGCTATTAATCTTTCCATGCTCTATAGTTGTTGTATTCTACATGTTAAAGAATTGTCTTTAGTGAACAGTAATATCACAGCTGGGGTTTTTCTTCACTAGATCTTGTTTTTTTTTCCTAAAATGTTTGTGGTAACCTTGTGTGTGAATGATATGACCCTTTATTTAGTATGTGCTAAATTGTCTCCTGCAGGGATGGAATGAATACTGCAGAACTATGTGGACACAGCTGTCTGACTCGTTTTATTGCCAAGCTGCTGTCGAATGTGAGTAGTCGTTTTATATTTCTATTTATTTGATAAGGATACTTGGGGAGGAGATGTGCACCACAAAGAAAACCTCTTTTCCCACAGAAATGTCATAATTATTATTCAGAGTATACAGATGATTGGTTGGTTTTTGTTACTAATCCAGCGGTCCATGGGCTCATGCTCTTTGACCCAATGCCATTAAAATAGCATTATGTTACTGAGAAATCTGTGGATCTTTGCCCCCATCCTGGGCCAGAGTCAGAGAATAACTATCACACCACCAGGAAGGTAGCTTTCAACCTATGCACTGCTGCCAAGATAGGGTTCACTGTGCTCATTCCCCGCCACCAATTGACTACTGGTTATGCCAAACTTCTCTATTGCTCCAGGCATGCAATCAAATGTTCAAGTCAAAAGGATTGGCACGTCCTGAGTCATTGTGCCTCTATGATGGGCCTCAGCCATAGGAAAAACAGTGCTGCCAGTTTCCACCCCAGTGCTGTGCAGTACATCTCTGGCTCCCTCCCAACCACAGAGGTTGTATATATATATATATATATATATACAAATAACAAACATAAAACACATTGCAACAACAAGATAAAAGCATGAGAAAAATATAATTGTATAGATGACGTGCCATGAAGCTTATATAAAAAGAAAATCTCAATATAACTGCATGTCATCTACTAAGGTTTTCTGTTGTATGGGTGGTTTATCTAGTGGGCCATTGGTGAGACGCAACCGCATGCATATACAGAACATACAAGAACATCTCATGACAGTGGTGAAACATCACAAATCTGTCTGGTTTGGCCACATGATGAGGCACGATTCTCCTTTCAAAACTACTTTGCACGGAACACTTGAGGGAGAAAGAAAAAGAGAAGGTCAAAGGAAAGTATGGATTGATAATATTAAAGACTGGGCATGATTAATATTCTCCATACTTAAACAGAGAACAGGGAGGCATGACCATATTTTTGTGTTGATTGTTTCCAGAGTGGCACTCCTACGATCCCAAAGAGTAACAAAATGTCTAACTTTATTGTTACAATATATCTGGTCATATTGTTATAAAGAGTTTAATTGCATTATTTCAAAATGTCTAGTTTTATTTTTACAAAATGTCTAGCTCTATTGTTACATAATGTTAATTTTTATTGTTATAAAAAGTCTAGTTCTATTGTTACAAAATAGCAAGCTCTTTTGTTTATTGTTACAATATATCTGATCATATTGTTATAAAATGTCTAGTTGTTTTTTCAATTTATCAAGTTCTATTGTTACAAAAAGTCTAGCTCTATTGTTACAAAATGTCTAATGCTATTGTTACGATATATCTGGTCATTTAAAAAAATAAAATGTCTAGTTCTATTGTTTCAATTTGTCAAGTTCAATTTGTACAGTATGTCTAGTTTTATTAAGTTCTTCTGTTACAAAATGTCTAGTTTTATTATTTTCAAGTTCTATTGTTACTGAATGTCTAGTTTTATTGTCAAGTTCTGTTGTTACAGTATGTCAGTTTTTTTAAAGAAAGAATCTGGTTCTGTTGCTAAAAAATCTTTTTAATTTTCCCAGCTGGAGTGTGGCATGAGACCAACCAACAAATACTTGACAGAATACTTCACATTCCTGTTTGAGTTTGCTAAGCTTCAGGATTCCAATGCAGATTTTCCATCAGCATCATTCCTCAACGCCATCAATACCACCAGCATGGTTGTCAAATTCTACATGGGAAGCAAGTCCTCCCAGCCTGATTATGTGAGTTCACATTAGCCACTGCTTGTATGTGTATATATAGATATATATAGATATAAATTATTTGCCAATACTGCATTTTTCCCCATTAGGGAGTTGCAAGGAGGTTTGTAGTGGCTTGTGTGATAAAGGCAACATGCACTTACTGTCGCCACGTCATGTTCCAGGGTGAGTTTTTTAATTTAAACTCCGATGGAAAAAATCCCAGTCCTTAGCAAAAATTGAACTCTGGACCTTACGGGTGTGAGACCAAAGCTTTAACCACCTCATGGCCACATGCCACACTGATAGTAAAGATATCAATCAGTGAATTGTTTTGACACATATATGTCATAGAAAAGAATGTAAAGTTATCTGGAAATAATTTGTATGTAACCCTTTGAATCAATAGGGCCTATCCTAAAACTTCAGGTTTTATGTTAAATATTGTGTCTCCAAAGGACTGAAGTTACAGAATTTAAACTACACATATAGATTAGCATTTAAAATACAGATATATATTTTGTTCATGAACATTTACCATGAAAATATTAAAGATTTCTAAGGTGCAATTGTATGATATATAGAAAATAATGTAAGTCTAGCCCTAGCATTATAATAAGTAGGATTTTTCACTTGAAATATATCTGCCTTTTTCAAATTTATTCAAAAAGTGTAAACAATTGATACAGAAAGTTTCAAGGCTCTCTCATGTGATATCAATTTTATATGGATGTTTAAATACTGTGATGTCGATGTATACACTTTTGCGTGCATCCTCGGTAATTGCGGATAAATACTCTGTGGATTGTTAAAACTATTTGACCACTAGAGTCTCTAGACAGATTTTTTAAAACTTGTTTCGCTAGGATCCGTATTATATTTTGAGTCTGTTCTTGGTTAATTTAAAACTGTGACCCTTGAGTAGTTCACAGAGTTCATGCTTCCTGTTCACTGCATGAGAATTTCACGTTGAAATAATTTGTTATGAAATTTTTACAATTTACTGAGTTTGAGACATTTGTTTGATGTATAGAGTTTTATCCAATTGTGTTTCCCTAATGAAATAGTCAGTTTTGAATGTTTAAACCAATGTTTACTTGAGACTTTGTACCTGCAGGTGGAGGTCTTGTCAGATGTTAGTTGTGAATGTTTAAACCAATGCTTACTTGAGACTTTGTACCTGCAGGTGGAGGTCTTGTCAGATGTTAGTTGTGAATGTTTAAACCAATGTTTACTTGAGTCTTTGTACCTGCAGGTGGAGGTCTTGTCAGATGAAGAAGATGAAGAAGAAGTTCTAGTCATGACACCAGATGAGACAAGACCCACAGCTCTCAACAAGATGGTGTCTCTCATGTCTTTTTTGGTGGAGACATCCAGGGAAGGTCATATCTTACATCTCAGTGAGACGGATATGAACTATCTGATCAGAGGAAGGGTTAGTTTTAGTTGCTTCATTTCATCTTCTCATATTTCTTGCTTCTTAATTTTCTTGTGTGTTTTGACTTTAGAAGAAGACTTTATTGGACACTATCAAAGACTGAACAGGATGTGTAGTTTCCAAACTCATCACGATTACACAGGATAGGGAAACCTAGAAATATTCCTGTGTCAATGTGACTCCCATACAACCCTGATTTTATTGCAAAGACATTTTTATCTAATTTAGTTGCATGATACCATAATTGCTGATGCTCCTCTCTGCCTGGTATATCCAACTTCAGCAACTGTGCTTGCTTGGGCAGGACTGTGGTCCTGCTCATTGTAGAGGTTATTCCAACCAATCTTAGTTTCCAGCCTCCTGTTGGCTGAACTAAGCTCCATGTCCACTTCAAGGAGTTGGCCTTAATGGGGTACGACCAGGGATGAGTTATGGTTTATATTATATTATTATTATTATTAGTTCTTCGAACCGATGTTTATTCTCAAACTCAGCTGATTGCCAGGATGTAGTCCAGAAAAAAGAATGTGTTTTCTCATGGTTTACAGTTGGACTGGAATATCTATGCGTTTTCCCTAACACATCCGACTATTCTTTTCTTACTAGACTGAATTCTGGGTCATATTGGCCATACAGATAATAGTTTTTTTTAAAAGTCATTTTTCCTTGTCCACGACACAGAAGCATATTAGGAAATACTGTGTTGGGCCAGTATTGTAGATGAACCAATGTCATACCAGTGGAAGACTTGATCAGGATCAGGCTTTCTGCCTTTACTTTCCCAGAAGATCTGGTACTCCTTTCTTTTATGCAGGGATGGTAGGCAAAGATATAAATGCAAAATGTGTGCAGGTTTCACACATTTTCCCATCAGAATAACCATCATACAACAGTGAATCCTTGGTAGATAACACATGTATATAGTAAGGCCTTCCTCTCATGGAAGCCTCACGGCATTTCAACATTTATGATTTTATCCACTCCGAGTAGGTGTCTTCTCAAGGCATTGCACCCAGTGTTAGAGTCTTATGGATATGAAATATACCTCTTAAGAAACCTTCCCAATGAACAAAAGGATACAAAAACTATATTGATCATAATTCCTTGGAAACAAACAAAAATAAAGATTCTTATATCACCATCATTTATTACATTTTCAGCGTATCACAAACATATCTAACCTCTGTGTCATTTCTCATAGGGTCATCCGTTCCTGATGTATCAAGTCAGGGACAACATCAACATAGAACACACTTGTAATCTCATAGTCAGCCTTTGTATGTTCAATGAACCTTTGGCAGTCTCTGTAAGTATCTCATAATCAACTTTTCTACATTCGTATAAAACATTTCAGTCTCTATAAACATCTCATAGTCAATGTTTGTATATTCATGTAAAATATTAATCTCTATAAACATCTCATAGTTAATGTTTGTATATTCATGTAAAATATTAATCTCTATAAACATCTCATAGTTAATGTTTGTATATTCATGTAAAATATTAGTCTAAACATCTCATAGTTAATGTTTGTATATTCATGTAAAATATTAAAGTCTATAAACATCTCATAGTTAATGTTTGTATATTTGTGTAAAACATTTCAAATTCTCTATAAACATCTCATAGTTAATGTTTGTATAGTAATGTAAAATATTAAAGTCTATAAACATCTCATAGTTAATGTTTGTATATTCATGTAAAATATTAAAGTCTATAAACATCTCATAGTTAATGTTTGTATATTTGTGTAAAACATTTCAAATTCTCTATAAACATCTCATAGTTAATGTTTGTATAGTAATGTAAAATATTAAAACCTCTATAAACATCTCATAGTTAATGTTTGTAATATGTATACATATTCATATAAACCATTGCAATCTCTATAAACATCTCATAGTTAATGTTTGTATATTCATGTAAAATATTAAAGCCTCTATAAACATCTCATAGTTAATGTTTGTATATTCATGTAAAATATTAAAGCCTCTATAAACATCTCATAGTTAATGTTTGTAATATGTATACATATTCATATAAACATTGCAATCTCTATAAACATCTCATGGTTAATGTTTGTATATTCATATACAAAATTTCACAGTCTCTATAAATATATCATAGTCAACTTTCGTTAAGTTTTGCTAATTACTCGAAATGCATGTAATGTTGTTATGTGACATATTCTTTCCAGAATGTTATCTTCCTTATTAATCTCTTGAAATCACCTCGGTTTTAGACCTCCAGCGTCATATGCATGCATTCTTGGATATATCTTGTCCAACAATGTTTTGGGTGCTGCTCCCTTCCATCAATACTCTTTGCACACACCACGTTTCTTTACATGGCCGAAAAAATCGAACTTCCTTCTCAATATGGTGTTTAGAAGTCAACCATCTTTGACATTGATTTTTTTAAAATCCACATTCATAAGAAATTCGTGGCAATATACTCCTGTAGTTTGCCGTTACTTTCAGGAGGAACATCCGATTAGTTATAACCTACTGAGAAACATTATCGTTCGAATAATACACATAACACGCACACAAATTGATATTTCGGCCAAAAGACCTTTATCAAGATTACATTTTTTATAAAAACTATGAGAAAGATTGATGATGACATGGCAGAGCTAAATGTGGAGATAACCCAGAAGGGTTGAAACCAGGTCAGAGTTGAAACAACACAAACAGAAAATATACAAAACGCACCCAAATACATGTGAAACAAAACAAACAGAGAAATGTCGAAACAACATGATATCATCCATACAACTGGTGGGCATTGATCACAAAAGGTTCGTGTGCCAAATTGATATACATGGAGGTTCTCAAGCGTGTAACAGGTCTAGTCATCGGAGAAACACACAGTGTGTGTTTTTTATAGGCATGTGCTGATTAATTTAGTTAGCTTGAAATTCACCAAGAAAAGGTGAACATTTATATTTTATTTGAATATAAACCAAAAAACATTTAATCAAATTGTGTTCTGTTTCATCCATAGATTGTGTCAGCAATTTTCAACAACATCAAGAAATTGGGTGATGTAAGTAACTGTTGATGTCTGTTAGTGTGTATTCAAAATGTGTGTACAAAATAGTTTTTTTAATAAAGTCTTTGAAATGGAGGCTGACCTGAAAGTTAGATCATCTCTGGGCAGAGCTGTTAGTTCTAAAGTATTTTTGTGATCTTGTGTGGCTAGCAATGTTCGCTCTAAGCTGTGCAACGTTGTTCTATAGAGCCGTGCTCGGGAATTAACAATCTGCATACTCAATTAATAAATGTGCACCTAAAAATTGATCATCAAATGTCACCCCGAGAGTGATTGACCCATGCAGATATATGGCTGCCAAAACGCCGTCTCATCTGCACAGGAAAAAAAATTTGTGACTAGCTGTCATTTCTAAATTATTTGTGGTATGTCATGGACTGGGCTGTCATTTAGAAAATATTTGTGTTATGTTGTGAGCTGAGCTGTCATTTCTAAAAACTTGTTGGTTTCATGTGGTGGGCTATCATTTCTAAGATATTGTTATGTCGTGTGCTGGGTTATCATTTCTAAAGTTGTTGTTGTTGCTGTCTCCTTGTCAAAGTGTGGTTTTAGATTATCTCCAACATATGACTTTTTAATGACATTGTGGTACATTCTGTTAGATTCTGGTTGAAAAAGCATGGAGGATTGACTCTATTGTGCTTGGGTTACCCCCATATGTGATCCGTCTTCCTCAATGAAGTCGTACACTTTTTTGCTGACAGTAACGTTTGCTGCATGTAATCCGTAACTTCAAGCAGTAATTCTAAGGATCTAAAAAATAACATTTTGTAAACAAGATGCCTGGAGCTGGATTCAAACTCATGACCTCTTGAGCACAAAGTGAAGGACTGAACCAATATGCCAGGGAGATCCCCTATTAGATTCTGATATGTGTTTCGCTCTTGATGTTTCCTCACTCTTCTAATGTCCGTTTCATCTGCTCTCAACCTGCCAACCTGCTCTCAACTTTTCTTTCAAGTAAGGTTTTATGTTCTGTTTGGCATGATGTGATTTTCAACTTCACTATTTTGTATTTGAAACATGATCGTGAACTCTGTTATGTTCTGTTTATGTTTTAAAGACTCCTCCCACTCATGTTTAGATTGTGAAAGGACATCTAGACATGCGTAGGACTCATTAGTCACAGTCAGACAGAGACTACAGATATCATTATTTTCAACCCAGTTTAGCACACAGTCTGCCCAGACTTCTATCTATGAACATGTTTTGTTTGGCATGTGACTTAACTTAATGTTATGTTTGGCATGAAATTTAACTTTATGTTATGTTTGGTATTTGAATAACTTCATTATGTTCTGTGTGACTCTTAAGTTAACAGTCACACAGAACATAATGAAGTTATTCTAATACCAAACATAACATAAAGTTAAGTCACATTCCAAACAAAACAAAACAAAAACAAACACAACAATCAGATGTCAAACAAAACATAAGTTAACAGTCACACAGTCATGTTTTGTTTTGATATCTGATTGTTGTGTTTGTTTATGTTTTGTTTGGCATGCGATTGTTAACTTAGTTCTATTTTGTTTTGGATGTGATTTTTAACTTTGTTCTGTTTTGTACATAATTCAACTTTATTATTTTGTATTAAGTATATAAGTTTTCAAAAATACATTTGTTTCCGCAGCTTGCGAAACCCTTCTTTGACCTACTGACCCACATGACAGAATATTGTGGACGAGTGGCAGGTTACCCCCCATATACTCAACTTATTGTCTCAAGACTTTGGGATGTAAGTTTTTTTCAGACCAGTTTTGTCATGAAATATTAAAACCATATCATATCAATATTAAGAAGTATTTTAAGTCTGCATCTGTACCGTTCAATGGTAAATCTGATCATGCATGAAGGCAGTGATGGACATAATGTGGCTAGCAATCCATATTGGAAAAAAAGAAGCCTATATTTTTGTTGAAAAAATCAGGGATTGTCACTCTAGGAAATAGTTATTAACAAAGTATGATGGGAAATAATCATGGCTGATTGTTGTCCATAACAATAGGAGCCAAACTAAATATCAACATCGGGAATCTATCGAGACAGTAAATATGTTGACATCGGATTGCTACAGGTTAACAGTAATAAAGAAGTGAAAGCAAAGACATAGGATGAATGAGATTTGAAAGAGGGAACAGTCTTGCTGAAGATAAAAGTTTTGCTGAAGGTCTGTTCTACATAGGAATATGAATAGTATACAAATAGACATTACTTTATTACCACACATTGACTTTATTTATAAATGAGATGGTAAATGACTTCATTAAAAACATTAAACAACACACCATTACAAAAACAGAATTCCTATGGTCGAATAACTTGACACCAGTTAGTCATCTGATTATCATCATGGCACTCCGGGCAAATCCATATGTGCTTCCATCTTATATTCACTAGATGCTTCAGCATGTGGTAGCTGATTGTTTCAGTTCTATGTTGGTTAATAGCTCTTCTTTTAATTCATATATTCAGCTCGTTTCTTGCAACACCATGCTTCACTCACAGGTTCTGTATTCTAATCATAGAAATGGAAGAAGAAATACACTCCCATATCTACAACTGGTACAACTCCATGATTGCATTCAAAATATCTACATGATCCATTGAACTGCCACTATTCACTGGCAGCATGTTGGCAAGTGGGTCTACTCTTTCATTCCCCTCAACTCCCACGTGCCCAGGTAAAAAAATGAAGGTAATTCTCTTCAGCACAAATTTTGTCATCAACTCTAGCCACTGGCGACGTAGATAGCCTGACTGAATCTTTCGAAGCATACTCATAAAATCAGTAAGGATACAGACACCTGTAGCACTCTGAGACTCCAGCCATATAAGCTACAGTTAACACCTGTATCTGGATTAACTAACCTGATGAGAACAGTTACATGATTAGATGACTTCATCACATCACCAGACTGACTAACTTGATGTTGATATTTTGATCTGCTCAGTGCTCATTCTCAAACTCCGCTGGTTCTTTCTTGCAGCAGTACAATGGGTCTACTAGATTTCCAGCAGGATCTAGTCCAGAGAATGGAAATGGTATAAATAACCAAATGGTTGGAGGGTATTCCACAAGGTAATGCACAACCATCTGGAAATGAGCTGTCTCCATTTTATTTGTGCCAATGGCCCAACATATCTGTTTTCAGCAGTTGTTATACTTGTACTTTGCAAAACTGCATTACTGTATGTTGTTTTTGTTTTATTTTTGGTTTGCTTAGCAGCACTAGAAACCTGAAGTTGTGAAGCTACATGGTTGCATTTATCAAACTGGCACAGCAAATAAGAAAGAGATAATTAAGTGGACAAAATGATTATTTCAGTCAGAACTTCAATTCATAATTATCAATTTCACCTTGGCATTGCAGCTGACCAAAGTGACTCCGAGACAGTGTCTAGAGTGGCTGACACACAAGGTAACACACAACCGTCTGGCTCGCCAGTGGACTCTAGACTGCATGGAGGGCTGGGTGGAGCTGTACATGGTTGCTTACAACAGTAATCTTGTCCGAATGGGTAAGTGGTCAATCAACGTAGCCCATCAACCCCCTTATGGTGTTTACACTTTCTCTGTAATGTAGGAAGTGGATAAGGATTTAACATTTATCTTTATCCTTGGATAGTGGGACTCGACGATTAGAAGCCATTATATGGAATGGCACAATGTTAACGTATAACAGAGTGATGCATGGCACAATAGTACAGTAGACTCATTTGACCAGGTATTGACATACCATATAATAGGTATCTTTTGTCATGGCTATTTAATGAGAAAATAAAGTGGTCAAGTAAAGTGTCACCTCTGGAGGGAAACGATATATGCCAGTAGTTTGAACAAAAAAGCTGCAAGCAAAATGTCTGACATGTGCGAACCCCGATGGCAAATTGAACGGGGAGAATTGTTTTCATGTACATAACTTGCAGTCTTCAATTAAATAACGAAGAAGGCAAGACTTAAAAATGGATGTGAGAATGTCAGAGGGAAGCATTTTGATTGGTCTGAAGTTTTTCTCAAATACTGGGAAACTCAGCATTTTCAGGGCTGGACCAGACTAAGTCGGGAGATGAGGTCCAGAAACTGAGTTGGGACTAAGTTCGGGGCTCAGGTTAAGACCAGAGCTAGGAAGTGTAGTTAGAAGTTATAGTCAGGGAAGTTGAGCTTCAAAGTTGTTAGAAAGTTTTAGTAGAGCTTTTGCTATAAGATGTTGCAGTAATGAATGGCGATCGGTTTTTGGGCTATGACAATTTTTGTCACTTGAAATGCAATAATATTGTACTGTCTCAAAACATTGGTAACTCCTTCAATCCACCTTCTTCTTGGTTTTTCTCTGCCTCTTGCTGTTTCCAATTTCATGTTGTATGCTCTTGTAGCTGGCCAATAAGGGTTCATTCTCATTAAGTGGCTGAAACATTTCAGTCTTTGTTTTTCAATATCATTGACCATAGACGTTGTTTAAGCAGCTCTTGTAATCTCTTCATTCCTCACATGATCTCTTCTTGTAATCTCTTCATTCCTCACATGATCTCTTCTTGTAATCTCTTCATTTCTCACATGATCTCTTCTTGTTCTGTTTGTTGCTTTTCTTAGACATCTCATTTCACACGTAGTAAGCTTTCTCTCTTGTTCTTCAGTCAGTGTCATGTCTACATTGGTAAAATGTTGATATGAAGATTGAATTTATGATTTGATTTTTGATTTTCATTGGGATAGATTTGTTTCACAATTGGTCTAAGTTCATAACTTCTGTAGTTGGCTTTTTATTTTTGATCTCAATCTCTCTGTCTGTGTGATTGTTTCAGGGTTTATTTTCATTCATTCTCAACTCCAACCTCGTCTCTCTTATATGGCAGGACAATGTACCTACCAGATTTCCAGCAGTTTGTAGTCCAGAGAAAGGAAATGCATTATGTCACCGTTTTATTTGCTCCAATGGTTTGTCACATCTTACTTCACCATATAAGTTTTGTAAATAGATAGATTATAAAATGCTACATCTATTCTATATTAATGTATGGAACAGAAACATGGACACTAAATAAACAATTAGAAGACAGTATTGATGCTTTTGAGATGTGGGTATATAGAAGAATAGGGAGAACATCATGGAAAGAGAAATCAAATAAAGTGGTGCTAAAAACACTATTGAAGAAAGAATTATTAAGAGAAATAAAGATCAGGCAAATAAAATATTTTGGACACATTAAAAGACATGACACCTTGTTGAATACCTTACTTGAGGGTAAAGTCAAAGGGAAGCGAGCAAGAAGTAGACAGAGATACAAGTGGGAGAGTAACATCACAAGATGGACAGGTAACAGTCTAGCAGAGTGCACCACCAAAACAAGAGACAGGATGTTGGAGATCTGTTGCAGCCAACCTTCGTTGCAGAGACAGCACTTGATGATGATGAAATAGATAGAAAAGTTTGGTTATAGTTCAGTTAAGTATACTAGAAATCTCTGGTACAGCTGTGTATATTTGTTTACATTTGTCCTCAGCAAGTGCACAGTTACTTGTCTCACTGGTTCCAAATGAAATGTTCAGGTCTTCATACAGGCCAAGGGTAATTGCAACATGTCCATCATCCATTACGGTAAGATTTCTTTTAGTTCTTCTTCTTCTTCCTCTGCGTTCGTTCTCAAACTCCTGCAGATTAGCAGGATGTAGTCCGGAGAACGAAATGCGTTGTCATGGTTTATTTCTTCATAGGGGAATAAGTTTTGCTGATGGAGAGCAAAGGATAGCAACACTATAACTTGTCATGCTTGACATATGAGGCAACTAAGGAAGTTTGGGTACGAAATTTGCTGTCACACCATATATGTTAAAGTGACCCAAAGATGTGCTGAAAGATGTTCCAGGCTGAATTCACAGATATTAGTCAAGCTATAATTTAAGACAGAACACATTTATCTCTCCGTCTGACAGCTCACTGACCAACAGGAATAGAGGATATAGGAACAGTGATTTAAGCACTACCAAAGAAATCCAACCTAGACATGAAATGGCTTCAGTTGCAATGTTCAGATTGAACATTGTGTAGATAAACAGAATAAGTACAATAGTGAACATATGAGAAACTAACTTATGCGGTTTGTAGGTCACCATGAGAAATTCCTGCAAGCTTATGTAGTTTATGTGGGAAGATTCATGTCAAAGAGGTAGATCCAGGAATAGGGTAATAAAGTTTTGCTAATAACTAGAGACACACATAATAACACACACAAACCGACGTTTCAACCAAAAGGCCTTTATCAAGACAACTATTGAAATAAAATCAAAACAACAGAAAACGAACAGTAATGACATCGACGGTCACATTGGTATCAATATAGATATATGAATATATCATACCAATGTGACCGTTGATGTCATTACTGTTTGTTTTCTGTTATATGATTTAATTTTATTTGTGTGTGTTATTATGTGTATCTCTAGTTATTAGCAAAACTTTATTACCCTATTCCTGGATCTACCTGTTAGATTTCAGTTTTGCGGCACAGTTCATGTCGAAGAGTGGGGATAGGACTATACATGTTATAACAACAGAATAGGATGATGAAAGTGGGCATCTATATTAAGAGCTGGTCAAAATCTGTTTCTCTACACTTTTCCAAGGGATTGAGATCACAGAAGCATGGTCGAATTTTTGTGTTGATATCTCTGAAGTGGAGTCTCGAAAAGATTATAGGTTTTGATGAACATACAGACTGAGTGTATTTTTGATTGGTCAGAGCATATACTAAAGGACTGTCCAAACTTCACTGTGCACATAGTGACAGTCTGGCCCACTGCAGCATCTCCACAAATCACATTATGGGTAACCTACAACAGCTCTATATATGATTAATATCAGACTGTCCACATAGCTATTGATTGCAGATCAATTCCTATATTGTTTCATTTTATATTGTAGAGAAATTTTGAGACACAAAATAAGCAGAAAACACATGATATATCCTTTTAATATTCAATGCAGATTACTCCGTCAGTTACTCGTCTATGAAGTCTTCTGACAGATTATTCCAAATATTGACCTCAATTACACTCTTCTATGTAAGCTTCTAATTATTTTTTTGTCTCCTTATGGGATTTTTTTGGGTGTCATTCTCAAACTCCCACTGGATCTCTCTTTTAGTGAACAATAGTCCTTCGAGATTTCCAGCAGGATGTGGTCCAGATAATGAAAATGATGACGTGTCTCTGTTTTATTTACACCAATGTCCCAACTCATCCATTTTTGTTTGTCTTTATCTTCATCAAGACCTTTTTGGTTACAATAATGATTCCACTTATGTGTTCCATGAAATGTTATGTTTTTTGTACATATTCTCAAGTGTAAAACTGCATTTCTAATGAATTTTTGTTTCAGTTATGTTTTTCTGAGAGCCAAAAAGGGGAGCAAAAAATAGCAACACTGTGACCTGCTATGCATGTTATCAGGAGGTTGTGAGTGGGTGGAATTGACTGTCCTATCTTATAGGTCAAAGTGATCCAAAGCCACGCAGATGTCAGTTATGTCAAGCTGAAAGGCACAAATATCACAGCCAAGCTATAAACCATGATACAACGCATTATCTGGGATATATTCTGCTAATGTGCAGAAGTTTGAGACCAAATGCAGAAAAGAAGATGATGATGAACTAATTTGTTCATATTTCTGAACTTAATTTCTGACAGTTTTGCACCAGGTCATTCCGTTTTTTTGTTCCGTGTGATTATTGAAAATACTTGGCAAAGATATTTGTTTCATTTCTGCACATATTTTTGATTCACTAGAGTGTCCTCAATATCTACCTGCTCTCACTCCACAAATTTCATCTCTGAGTTTGCACTCACTCTGATACATGCACACAGGACTTATTTGTTGTTTTTTTTAATTTGCAGTGGGGAAAAGAGGATCTTGCAGTGATGCATAGAGTAAGTTTCTTTATGTTGTTGTGTGATAGAGAAAGTATGAAAATCAAAATGAGTGAATATTCACAACAAATATGAATGAAGCAAACCTAGAAGAACTGCGACGTAGTCTCTCATTCCTAGATCAGACATCACTACGTGGCTGAGCAGAACCACTTAGACCATCCTGCTTACGGTCTAGTTGGTAGACCCATCATACTGTCCACCAATGTTACAACAACATTTGCAAGATGTTACAATAAAGCCAGCCAAATGGCTGTCATATCAGGATTATATACTTTCCACAACTAGATTGCAGGGATTACCTATGCTCCACAGTGTTGATGCAGGAATGGCGGCTGCGAACCAAGTATAATTAGATAACAATAATATGTATTCACTAGTGAAATTGAAATCCAACAGGTGAAACTAGGAACAGAGTAATAAAGTTTTGCTAATCAATGAAAGACATGTAATAACTCACACAAATTGATGTATCTATTAAAAGGCCTTTACCAAGAACACATTAACAAAACAAAAAACTATGAGTAAGAACAACACTATTGACCAAAAGCACTCAACAGTGCTGTTTTTACTCATCTAAAAGTTTAGGTTGTAGATATCAAGTGTAGATTGAATTCTCTGGCCCAGTACGGCAATCTATCTATGGGTAGGGTAGGACAGAAAGCAGTCCCAAGTCTACCAAAGTCAGAGTGGCACCAACTGTTATGTCATGGAAAAGTCTGGTGTCCACATTTATTCTTATAAATTGTGAAACAGAAGCAGAAATGGGGCACTCATGTTTCTAATGAAAGTTGTTAAATATTGATTGTTTGTTTCAGGGTTTATTTTCATTCATTCTCAACTCCAACCTCGTCTCTCTTATATAGGACAATGTACCTACCAGATTTCCAGCAGTTTGTAGTCCAGAGAAAGGAAATGCATTATGTCACCGTTTTATTTGCTCCAATGGTTTGTCACATCTTACTTCACCATTAGTAACTAATACATTTAGTGTTTTTAGTACTTTCATTGAATGGTGGATGTCTAGCTATATCCTTGTTGGTCAGCCATACAAGTGAACCTTTTCCGTCCCGTACCTACCCGTTAATCACTGCCCTAAATGCTAGCAACAGTCATGCCCAAAGCCTCGATCTTCCCAGAGCATAAACCATGGTAGCTTATTTCCATGTAGCTTGGTGAACCACTGGGAATAATTTTTACTTCAAACTACAAATAAATGAGTGAACTTGAAACCCAGGGTCTACTGGTTGACTGTCAAGTGACATAACACTACACTACAGCATAACAGTTAACTAGGGAACACAGGGTCTGCTGGTTGATGGTCAAGTGACTTAACACTACACTACAGCTTAACAGTTAACTATGGAACACAGGGTCTGCTGGTCGACTGTCAAGTGACTTAACACTACGCTATAGTGTAACAGTTAACTAGGGAACCCAGGGTCTGCTGGTCGACGGTCAAGTGACTTAACACTATACTGCAGCATAACAGTTAACTAGAGAGAGTTTTATATCCAACTTTATTCAGTGGTTGCTGTTCCAACTGTCTATGGGATCATACCCATTGGCCCAAAGTTTTATTACCTGAATGTTTTCCTTTTTTTTCTGGAAATGTCTGTAGATAATCTATCTAACTGGTATCAGCTAACTGGAATGTTATTTCTATTTTTAGATTTACCAACATATGCTGATGTTGCTGAAACGGGCACATGTTCACATTGGTAATATATTGACATGACCGTTTCACTTTTAACCTGCTGCCATGTCTAATCTACTATAATTTGTAATTCTCAACGCTGCTCTCTCTCTCTCTCTCTTTCTCTCCCTCCCTCCCTCTCTCTCTCTCTCTCACTCTTTCTCTCTGATTTTGCATGTGATTGCATTACATGTTTTAAAGTTATCTAGGAGTGCTCGTAACTATTCTGCAATAAACACAGGAATGTACACAAATCAATGTTTCAAAAGGTCCATATCAAGAACACAACACACAATGGGAGCGAGTAAAGGATGGCACTTTCTATGATCATATCACAGTCACTGGGCGTATTGCTGGGACCCGGAAGGGAAGCAAAAAAATAGCAATACTGTTTCTACAACGCATGTCATGCTGAACAGGCTCATACTATTGTGAAGCTGTAGATCTTGATTGAGCATTCCATTCTGTGGATTACATCCTGCTCACCACTGGAGTGTGAGAACACATACAGAAATAAAAGGAGAGGGGATTTTGAGTTATATAAATGAGACAGTTCACACTCTTGATATAAATGTTAAGGAGAATAATGTAAAATAATTATATTGTAACTATAAATTTTGAGGAGAAATTGTAACAATATAAATTTTGAGGAGAAATTGTAACAATATAATTTTTGAGGAAAATAATGTGTAAAATAGTTATATTGTAACAATATAAATGTTAAGGAGAATAATGTAAAATAATTATATTTTAACAATATACATTTTGAGGAGAATAATGTGTAAAATAATTATACTGTAACAATATAAATTTTGAGAAATTGTAACTATAAATTTTAGGGAGAATAATGTGCAAAATAATTATATTGTAACAATATAAATTTTGAGAATAATGAGTAAAATAATTATATTGTAACAATATAAATTTTGAGCAGAATTATGTGTTATGTGTAAAATAATCCTGTAGTAACATTTTTGTTTTGTTTGCTTCCACAGCTCACTATGACAGCAACCAGCCAAATATGGTTGGTCCTTCTCATGCCAAACTGATGTCTCTCTTCTCAGTGCTCAACTACTGTCTGTACTCACGGAGAGAGAAGCTAATGGTAAGACTTATCTCCTTTTTTTTTCTTTCAAAGACTCCTGGATTTCTCTTGTGGCAATACAATAGTCCTACTTGATTTCCAGCAGGATGTAACTCAGAGAATGGATAACCGCTGTGTTTTATTCGCACCAATTCTCCGACACATCCATCTTTGTTGGAGAATTATCTGATTCTTGACTGCTGTGATTATGATAATAAGTTATTCCACACTTTGGTGTGTGAATCCATGGGCTCTCTCAAGACTGCAGGTGATTCGTTTAAAGAAGTGATGATGAAATAATCCCTTTAGCTATGAGCAGGTAGATTTTGATAGCATTTCTGACAAAAGCATATTACCTCAGTTGAGTAACCGAGGTGACATTCATACGTATATGTCCTCATCGGTGTTGGGTAACCGAGGTGACACTCAGATGCATATGTCCTTATCAGTTGAGTAACCGAGGTCGAGGTGACACTCGCCTAGCATTTCCCACTACCTAAAAAGTCTGCCACAAAAGAATAAAGGTGCAATGTTCACTGGCCTGTATCTTTCAGTCATCCATGAGGATTATTTGACAGAAGACAAAAGTATGAAATCAAGGCAAGAAATAGTGACAATATTTTTTTCCACAGGTGGCAGGTTATCAGTCTTTCCCCCCAACTTTCCTTAGTGACCTCCTACCACATGCCTGGAAAGAAAGCAATGGCCCTACTTGTTTCACTCTGAAGTCCAGGCACCAGTTGTCACACAGGGGAATAATAGATATATGAAGAGACTGGTGAACACTGAACTGGAAATATAAATGAATAGAAATTTATTTTGTTGGTGCTTGTTCCTTCACTTCAGAGTGATATATCTGCTATTTCAGAAAAGCAGTCTGAACACACTGGGAGATAAGTAAAAGTGGCTGCATATGAGACACAGTAAAAGTGGCTGCATATGAGACACAGTAAAAGTGGCTGCATATGAGACAAACAAATTTAAATTTATCCAATTTTCTTCTTCTGATTTCTACATTCATGCACATCAATGAAGATATAAATCGCTGGAGGACTGTGTGGATACATCATACTACAGCCTTGGTGGGTTTTATGGATATAGATTTTCATCCGATACTTCTTAGATCTGTTTGAAAATAGAAATGAATAATTTTGTTAAGAATTTGCTTGCTGTGGTTCACTTTATCCTAAACATTAGCAAAGAGGTACCAGCTATTCTTGTGTCACATATTTTGTTGCAGTTTACCCCGTACTTTCTGGATCTGTGGCAGTTGTTCCATCCATTCATGCTTGAACCACAAGTTCCACTCAATCACAATAAGCAGGTATGTGTAGTCTTAGATGTGTGCTTGGTTATATGCTGTCATGGTTATGTGCCATCTTAGCTATGTACTTGGTTATATGCTGTCGTGTTTATGTGCCACCGTAGCTATGTGCTTAGTTATACACTGTCTTAGCTATGTGCTGTCTTAGATTTATACTTGAGTTATATGCTGTCTTATCTATGGCTGGTCAATATTCACGGAGTGTTCAGAGAACCCACAAGGGAGAGCACGTTCAGTAAAGAATGTCACATGAGATGCTCAGTAACAGTATATGTGGTGGCTAATATGTCACAAGATACTCAGTAACAGTATGTGTGGTGGCTAATGTGATACTCAGTAACAGTATGTGTGGTGGCTAATACGTCACAAGATACTCAGTAACAGTATGTGTGGTGGCTAATACGTCACAAGATACTCAGTAACAGTATGTGTGGTGGCTAATATGTCACAAGATACTCAGTAACAGTATGTGTGGTGGCTAATGTGATACTCAGTAACAGTATGTGTGGTGGCTAATGTGATACTCAGTAACAGTATGTGTGGTGGCTAATGTGATACTCAGTAACAGTATGTGTGGTGGCTAATGTGATACTCAGCAACAGTATGTGTGGTGGCTAATACGTCACGAGATACTCAGTAACAGTATGTGTGGTGGCTAATGTGATACTCAGTAACAGTATGTGTGGTGGCTAATATGTCACAAGATACTCAGTAACAGTATGTGTGGTGGCTAATATGTCACAAGATACTCAGTAACAGTATGTGTGGTGGCTAATATGTCACAAGATACTCAGTAACAGTATGTGTGGTGGCTAATACAACACAAGATACTCAGTAACAGTATGTGTGGTGGCTAATATGTCACAAGATACTCAGTAACAGTATGTGTGGTGGCTAATACGTCACAAGATACTCAGTAACAGTATGTGTGGTGGCTAATGTGATACTCAGTAACAGTATGTGTGGTGGCTAATACGTCACAAGATACTCAGTAACAGTATGTGTGGTGGCTAATGTGATACTCAGTAACAGTGTGTGGTGGCTAATGTGATACTCAGTTACAATATGTGTGGTGGCTAATGTGATACTCAGTAACAGTATGTGTGGTGGCTAATGTGATACTCAGTAACAGTAGGTGTGGTGGCTAATGTGATACTCAGTAACAGTATGTGTGGTGGCTAATACGTCATGAGATACTCAGTAACAGTATGTGTGGTGGCTAATGTGATACTCAGTAACAGTGTGTGGTGGCTAATGTGATACTCAGTAGCAGTATGTGTGGTGGCTAATGTGATACTCAGTAACAGTATGTGTGGTTGCTAATGTGATACTCAGTAACAGTATGTGTGGTGGCTAATACGTCACGAGATACTCAGTAACAGTATGTGTGGTGGCTAATGTGATACTCAGTAACAGTATGTGTTGTGGCTAATGTGATACTCAGTAACAGTATGTGTGGTGGCTAATGTGATACTCAGTAACAGTATGTGTGGTTGCTAATGTGATACTCAGTAACAGTATGTGTGGTGGCTAATACGTCACGAGATACTCAGTAACAGTATGTGTGGTGGCTAATGTGATACTCAGTAACAGTATGTGTTGTGGCTAATGTGATACTCAGTAACAGTATGTGTGGTGGCTAATGTGATACTCAGTAACAGTATGTGTGGTGGCTAATGTGATACTCAGTAACAGTATGTGTGGTGGCTAATACGTCACGAGATACTCAGTAACAGTATGTGTGGTGGCTAATGTGATACTCAGTAACAGTATGTGTGGTGGCTAATGTGATACTCAGTAACAGTATGTGTGGTCGCTAATACGTCACGAGATACTCAGTAACAGTATGTGTGGTGGCTAATGTGATACTCAGTAACAGTATGTGTGGTGGCTAATGTGATACTCAGTAACAGTATGTGTGGTGGCTAATAGTCTGTGGTAAATCACACTTAACATATCTTCCATGCTGTCACTAAATGTTTTGAAGTCAGCTTGTCAATTATTATAGTTCTCATTGCCACATTACTTTCACACATTAATGACCAGTGTCCCATCCATAGGCTCTCCTCATGTTCTGGTACAATGTGAGCCAAGACTGTCCTGAAAACTTGCAACAGATGGTCTCGAACCAGCATGTATGCAAGAATATTGCATTCAACTATATCCTGTAAGTTATAATTGAAGCATAATTCAATTTTGAGTTAATTATTGCAAAAGTAGTTGTAAACATTGCAGTTGTAATCATTTGTTTTACATTATTCAGTTTTTGTAAGAGAAATTTATTACAGTATTCAGCTGTTAAATATCAGTATGTACAAAATTACCGAAATAAGATATGCAGATGACACAGTCCTCCTTACTACACATCCTGAGGGACTGAAACAGCTAATCACAATAACAAAGAAATACAGCGAGAATCATAATCTATATCTAAATGTACAGAAAACAAAAATTATGAGAGCAGACAAAACAAAGATCAAACCAATAATCAACATAGACAATATAGAACTAGAATGTATAAACAAATTCGAATATCTTGGAACAAATATAAACAGTTGCGGAGATTGTTCAGTCGAGATTAGAAGACTCGTAATTGCAACACTCAAATTAACACAAATGAGAAAGCTATGGCAAAGTAGTAATAACGACACTAAACTAATCCTTTTAAGAGCAGGTGTTTTCCCAGTGGCAACATATGGATGCGTGATTTGGACTTTAAACAAGACAATATCCAAAAGAATAAATTTATTTCAAATGAAGTGCTACAGAAAGATCCTACAAATATCATGTACAGAGAAAAGAAAACATTGAAGTTTTGAAATTATTGAAACTAAATGAAGGCTGGCCTCTAAATACCATCATAAGAAGGAAGCTACAGTATTTTGGACACTTAAAGCGGCATGATAGTATCGAATGGCTGATTCTAGAGGCAGAGTACCAGGTAAGAGAAGAAGAGGGAAACCAAGAAGACGATGGACCAGCGACATCAAAGAACGTATGCACATGTCTATGGCATATGCAGGCCTGCCTGCCCGGAACAGGGAGGCGTTCAGAGTATCCACAACGAAGATAACATTCTGGAAAGAATATGTCACTTGATATATTCAGCTGTTGTAAGTGAATTTGTTAAAATATTCTGCTGTTGTGATATAAATTGTTTACAATATCTTGGTATTCTTAGAGAAATCAATGATCACTGAAATGTTGACTTGATGTTTTGTTATTCAGTGCTGACCATGAAGATGAACAAAATATCCTGTTTAACCGAGGAATGCTACCGGCTTACTATGGTCTGCTCAGGATGGCCTGTGAGTACTCCAGCCATTTCATGAGACAGTTGGCTGGCCATCAGAACCTACAGTGGGCTTTCAAGAACATTCTGCCATATCCTCACCAGTACCTACAGGTCAGTTATGAAATTAGAATAATCGAACAAATTTCTTCTTACACCACTTCATTCACCTGAAGTGAAGTGATGTCACTGCATTCACCTGAAGTGAAGTGATGTCACTGCATTCACATGGAATGATGTCACTTCATTCACCTAAAGTGATGTCTATAGGCAGAGAACCTATTACAATCAACTTAAAGATAAATGATCATTACTGAACACGTTCCTGACCTACGAAAACAGCCGTTACCACCAAACCCTCCATGACTAACACCCTTTATACAGACACAACACAGCTGAAGATGATGTGCACCTACCGCCACCTGGCACAGGGTAGAAAGAGTGAAAGCTCACAATCCCAGAGATCGGATAAGTTAGTAAGACAAGTACAGGAATTTAAATACCTCAGAGTATTTTTACAGACAACGGAAAAATGGACAGAGAAATTGAGATGAGAATTCAAAAAGTCAACTATGTAAATTATGAGCTTACTTCAATTGTGAAACACAAATCTATCCTGATGGAAACCAAAAGGCAAATCATAAATTCAATCTTCATATCAACATTGTTTTATCAGTGTCAGAAATGGACACTAACTAAAGAAAAAGAGAGAGAGCTTACTATGTATGAAATAAGATGTCTAAGAAAAGCTACAAACAGAACAGGAAGAGATCATGTGAGGAATGAAGAGATTACAAGAACTGTTTAAACAACATCTGTAGGGAAATATATTGAACAGCAGAGACTGAAATGGTTCAGCCACTTAATGAGAATGAACCCTTATTGGCCAGTCGCAAGAGCATACAATATGAAAATGGGAACATCAAGATCAGAGGAAGACAGCGGTGAACCAAGAACTCATTTTTTACACAGAAGAAAAAGACAAAATTAAACTTTTTATCATAGTTACAAAGTTTCTCAGCGGCGGTTATAATTCTACCACGCCGTTCAGCGGAGTACAACCGGAAGTGGGTTTACATTCGTGCCGATGGCTTTGGAGAAGTTTAACCTACTTACAGGTCTTGTTCTTGCTATAGATATATTTAACCTTTTAACAGACCATTTTCTAGCTATAGATATATTTAACCTACGTACAGATCATGTTCTAGCTATAGTTAAGTTAGTTCTTTCTTGCCCACTAAACCGCTCCTTTCTAGCAACACCACATTTCAAACCAAATTTCTTTATCCTAGTCATGGAACAAGAGTCATTGTCACTTATACAGTCATTTGCTTGTGCGTTTTCCCATAGGGCGTTCAAAATGTCTGCTCAATCCATCTATAGATATCCATCTGGGAAAAGTTATAGATATATTTAACCTACTTACAGATCTTGTTCTAGATATAGATATATTTAACCTACTTACAGATCTTGTTCTAGCTATAGATATATTTAACCTACTTACAGATCTTGTTCTAGCTATAGATATATTTAACCTACTTACAGATCTTGTTCTAGATATAGATATATTTAACCTACTTACAGATCTTGTTCTAGCTATAGATATATTTAACCTACTTACAGATCTTGTTCTAGATATAGATATATTTAACCTACTTACAGATCTTGTTCTAGCTATAGATATATTTAACCTACTTACAGATCTTGTTCTAGATATAGATATATTTAACCTACTTACAGATCTTGTTCTAGATATAGATATATTTAACGTACCTAGACATGTTTAACCTACTATAGACATGTTTTACCTACCATCTATATGTTTAACCTAACCTACTATAGATATGTTTAACCTACTATAGATATTTTTAACCTACTATAGATAGACATGTTTAACCTACCATAGACATGTTTAACCTAACCTACTATAGACATGTTAAACCTACTATAGACATGTTAAACCTACTATAGACATGTTTAACCTACTATAGACATGTTTAACCTACTTACAGGCGACAGAGGAATTGATGTGTATGATGAAGATGATGGCAGAAAGGAAGAGAGAGCACTCTCCAGAAGAGACTGGGGCCGTAGAGAACTTCCGCAAGGGGACTCTCATACTGTGCACACAAGGACTTGATCCAAGGGTGATGTGGCAGACATTGTGCTCGTAAGTGTTTGTACACTCTATGAGCTATGCAGATTTATAGATTTATAAGATGATTGATAGTAATGCAGTTTCAATATGTCTAATTGTGTAGACATCATCGACTGTCTTCTGTATATGAAGTGTCAATATGTTTATAGGATGTTTCACTAGCTCTGCCGTCAAACAAATGTAATTATCTGAGTAACTGTCAAACGTATTAATGCCATTTTTTTCTATACAATGTAGAATATCTAAAAAATGTATGCGAGATATATGTTGACAAATAGACTTTTGATCTATATCACAAATAGCGAAAATTGAAACTAATGAATGCATTTAATATTTTTTTAAAGTAATTCATGTGGTCTATACCATTTCAAATTCACACACAAAATTTCACTAAAGTATATTATATATTTGCTGAGGTACATCATTTGAACACTGCTATAATTCAAACAATAATATAAAACATGCTATAATTGTGTAGACTTCATCAACTGTCTTCTGTATATGAGGTGATAATAATAGTAGTTGTCAATGGGAGTCTTGTCACCCATGTGTTGACAAGGCCAGAAAGTGGGCAAAGAGTATTAAGAGACAACTAAAGAAGATTCGGGATGGAGTTGACTGTCTCATTCCATAGGTCAAAGTTACCAAACAGTCCTACTTAAGTCGCATGTGTTTTGTAAACTATGGCAACACATTCTGATCTCCCGGCTTCATCCTTCTAATCGTTCGTACTCATAATTTTTTTGTTTCAATATATTCTTGATAAAGGCCATTTGGTCAATTTGTTTGTTATTATGTGTTTCTGGTGATTAGCAATACTTCATTACTCTGTTCCAAATATATTATCAGCCAGTTTTATTTTTCACTTTTGTATGATGATGTGTGACTTGTTGTTGTTCATTTCAGAGTCTACAAAATCTTGGTGGTTACCCCAGATGATTATATGACACTGTTATATCAGAACGGGCTGTCAGTTCTTAGCCAGGTGAGTTCTTGTTCATCAGAGACATGGGGTATCAGCTGATTCATGTAATGATGTTATGTGTGTAAGTATTGTAGCAGTAACAGCTGAAGGTCAGAAAGCAAAGCTGGTAAGATCGTGCTCAAAACCACATGGTGACAACAGACTCCTGTGCGTTGTTGGAGCTTGAAAAGATAGCAAAGATCGTAACACTTTTAACCGAAGTGAAAATACCCATTGGCAAAAATAAAGCAGTGACACATGCGTTTTTTATTCACTGGACTACATTCTGCTGGAAATCTAGTGGGGAATTACTTTGCTATAAGAGAGATCAAGAGGGAGTTTGAGTGAACAATAAAGAGGAAGTAACAATGTTATGTATGTTATCTTTTTTTCCCGTCTTTCTTGTTTGCTTTATACCCCTTTATGCCTTGCAGCATCAGGGATAGGAGAGTTCTCTGAAGATGACATTTATGCCTTGCAGCGTCAGGGATAGGAGAGTTCTCTGAAGATTGCTTTTTTGTGTGCCATGTATGTTGTAATGAGTGATTGTATGGAGTCTGTTATCTTTAACTGTAGGTTAAAGTGATCCAGCAAAGTGATTCTAAAGTCGGATGTGCTGTACCGAAAATTCAGATGTCACAGCCACGTTGTAAACCGTGATACAAATTCCATTCTCAGGACCTCACCCATTAGCAAGAGTGTGAGAAGAATGCAGTTAAAGAATATTAGATCCGGTGGTCTCTCTGTGAAGAATATTAGATCCAGTGGTCTCTGTGAAGAATATTAGATCCGGTGGTCTCTCTGTGAAGAAAATTAGATCTGGTGGTCTCTCTGTGAAGAATATTAGATCCGGTGGTCTCTCTGTGAAGAAAATTAGATCCAGTGGTCTCTCTGTGAAGAATATTAGATCTGGTGGTCTCTCTGTGAAGAATATTAGATCCGGTGGTCTCTCTGTGAAGAAAATTAGATCCAGTGGTCTCTGTGAAGAATATTAGATCCTGTGGTATCTCTGTGAAGAATATTAGATCTGGTGGTCTCTCTGTATCAAAAGTTCTGCAATAGATATATCTCAAACAGTGTCTGCCTTGAACCTTACTCTTCTTACATCTTCATTGGTTTCATGTCTTTTCTCTATCTGTCTATGTTCTCCAGCACATAAAATGGTACCTTCTGTCTATGTTCTCCAGCACATAAAATGGTACCTTCTGTCTATGTTCTCCAGCACATAAAATGGTACCTTCTGTCTATGTTCTCCAGCACATAAAATGGTACCTTCTGTCTATGTTCTCCAGCACATAAAATGGTACCTTCTGTCTATGTTCTCCAGCACATAAAATGGTACCTAAATTGTTTTATAGGAGGTTTATGCCAAAGATGGATGTGGCAGTTCAGAAATCAATGGCAAATTACTGAACATATTGCCTAAATTACTGCAACCTAAAAATTCTGGAGATGAATCATGATTAGGATATGCTTCCAATTTTTTTCTTTCTCTTTATGGGAGGTAATGATAACAACAATTTCTAGTTTACATGTTGTCACATGACATATTCTTTCCAGAACCTAGTCTTCCTTGTGAGTCTCCTGAAATCCCCACAGTCTCCGGCAGGTTGTCCCGTCTCCTCTAGCAACATGTGCATACATTCCTGAATATTTCTTGTCCAGCAACATCTTGATTGACCGATACCTCTTGTGCCTATCGCCCCGTCCAACAACACTCTTTCTATGCCATCATGTTGCTTCACATGGCTGAAAAAACCTCACTTCCTTCTTAACCTTTAGCAAGTTGGTTTAAAATTACATAAGCCTTTCCCCTGCCACAGGATTCTCTTTTGAAAATGCAATAACTTTTTTGTTATTAGACATTTTAAAATAGTGTTTCTGCATTCAAATAAGGAATTGCATATTGTAAATAAGTATCTAATTTGTTTTTATGTGTCATAGAGAGAAATGAATAAACAAAACATGTAAAAACTTAACCTTCATTTCATGACAAAATCAGCTAGTTACTATATCTACTTGGTAATAACATTATTCCCAAGAATTCCTTACTATCACAATCCTTAATAATTTTACGTCACGTATACAAATTGACAACCATTGCAGCCCATTGATGGATTCTGAACTGAATGTTTCTTGATTTCTATTTTTTTTGGGTCCATCGTCATCCATGAACACAGTTTGGATATGGCGGAAAGTGTTGTTTTTCCCACCAGTTGCTCTCACTATTGATCACAATAAAGTTACCTTGTGTAATGATTACAAGAGATACAACATGACTCGCTGCAATTATGCACATGTAGATGCCAGCCAAAAAACTAAACCACTTGTACATTTACAAAACAGCCCACCTGAGGGTAATATTATGTTTAAACATAGCCCACCTGAGGGTAATATTGTATTTAAAAGCCATCCATCTTGAACGTTGATTTTTCTTAGCACGTCTTGGTTGGTCTTCCTTGCTGTCCATGGTATTCTCAGGACTCTTCTATAGCACTTCATTTCTCAGGACTCTTCTATAGCACGTCATTTCTCAGGACTCTTCTATAGCACTTCATTTCTCAGGACTCTTCTATAGCACTTCATTTCTCAGGACTCCTATAGCACTTCATTTCTCAGGACTCTTCTATAGCACTTCATTTCGAAACCACACCCATAAGGAAATTCTTGAAATACTGCTGTTGCTTTCAGGATGAACATACAAATATCTATGACCTTATGAGACCACATACGTTCTCTTTCACCATCTTGATATGTAAGTTAGCTAACATGGATGAGAAAATATTGACATATGTTATTGGTAGTGAATCTGTCTGACACAGTGTATATCATGTCATATGCGTGTTATGTGTGTGCACTCTTGAGACTAACGGGAACTAAACCGGTCTGTTCTAACGGCACCGAATCGCCTGGCAACTAAGTAAATGGGTTTTTCCACACTTGATTAACCGCATCTCCAAAAAAAAAGATGCTGAGAACGGACCAATTGAAACAAGGACTATACAACAAACATCCGAACAAGTATTGAAGTATCCTCAATAGCACAAACATATAACATCTGTATTCTTATATATGTGTGTGCATTAATGAGTCTGTATTTATCATGACATTTCTTGTCTTTATAAGAAGCAGGTCAGTGACAGAGTCAACTGATATGTGTTTAATTTTTTTGTTTGCAGTCATTTTTTATAATCTACACCATGTTTCATGAGGCGACTGCATGTCACATGACTGGGGATCTGATTGATGTGCTTCAGCTAATCAACTCTCTACTGATTGCTGCTAAAGATGGAGAGAGAAAAGGTGGGAAGTGTTGTTTATTGGACTTTTTGAAGTTGAATATCTTGATTGAAATTGTCTTAGACTTTCTTAATGTCATGATTGAAAGGTAACTTCAATCATATCATATTTCAGTCATGGTAATTACCTAATAACATGATTGAAGTTGTCTCACTCTTATTTAATAACATGATTTTCCTTATTTGTTGTTGGGTCTTTTTTTAAAAACATGACATCATGATTAAATGTTTAATTTGTTTTGTTTGTTTTGGCCAAATTTTTGTAATATTTCAGTTTTTGTGTTTGTTATGCACACAGATTCTGTTTCTTCTCATGTCCTGTTTTAGAAATATCTGTCTATCTATTCGCTAAACCCTGTGTTGCATTTCAAAGTCAGGGTTAGAAGAGTTTTCCGGAGATAGCCCTTGTGTGTGCTGAGTATATTGTGGAATTTGTTACCTCTTTTATCTCGGTGGTTCATCGTTTTAATGGCCGGCCTCTCTGCCTTCATTGTATCTGTGTAGCATAGCTTGCTGTGGTATGCTGTCTGATAGTAGTCTGCTGATGTGTGAAAACCATTTGATCTGTTGTCTCTTAATATATTCCAAGATTGGCAAGGTGCCAGTTCTTTGTCTAATGTCTTCATTCCTCACTCTGTCTCTTAGCGATATTCCTAGGATTCTGTGTAAGCATTCCATTTCAGTTGTCATAATCATTTTGAGTAGTGTTACTTTGGTGTTTAAGTCTATATTTTTGTCTATATATGTATGTATATATATATATATATATATATATGTATATATATATATGTATATATATATATATATATATATATATATATATATATATATATATATATATATATATATATATATATATATATATATATATAAATAAAACAACAGACGGCAAGAGCAGTAATGAAATACACAATAGGTGCAGTAAAGTTTCTTTCTTTTCTTCCTATCTTCATTACTTCTGGCTTTTCTATATTTATCTTCATGTTAAAGGTTTGGCATGTTTGATGTAATCTATTTGTCTTTGTAGTTCCTCTTCTGATAATGCCACTAGTACTAGGCTCTTCTGCAAATAGCAATTTGTTTAAGCTATCCTTCAAATTGTTTTCTTCTGTTGTCTTTACTACTTTGAAAATGTGATCTATGTATGTTATGAACAATAGGGGGGATAGTACATATTCCTGTCTCACTGCTGAGCGAATTTGGAAATTATCTGACGTACCTGTGCTCATTCTTACTGAGCATTGACATAGGCTTATCAGATGTTGGGGAACTCCATATGTCTGTATCGTTATCCACAGTTGTGCTCTATCCACTCTGTCAAAAGCTTTCTCTTGATCCATGAAAGCCAGATATGTCTTGGTTATGTTCTGTCACTCTGTCTGAAAGTTGTTTGAGGGTAAAGATTTCATCTGTACAGCTTTTATTTTTCTGAAAGCCCAATTGTGTGTTGTTGAACTGTGGTTCTATATATGCACGCATCCTTCTCTGCAGTATCTTGCTAAAGATTTTTCCTATGTGGCTTAAGAGAAATTTGCCTCTATATTCAGTTCCAGATTAGAATACTTTTGACAAAGCCAGGTAGTGGAGTTTTGATTTCAGTTCCAAATTAGAATACTTTTTGACACAAGCCAGTTCGTGAAGTTTTGATTTCAGTTCCAGATTAGAATACTTTTTGACACAAACCCGGCAGTGAAGTTTTTTTTTTAACACTAGCCAGGTAGTTTAGTTTTGATTTCAGTTCCATATTAGAATACTTTTTGATAGGGAAGTTTTCCAAATATTTTTCTAGTTCCAGATGACTGTTGTAATCTCATTGTGCTTGTGGAGTGCAAATCTACTAGATGGACAGTCTTCTGCTCAGGGGAGTTGGAGGGGAACTTTTCTCTTTCTTGCAATTTCAAAGTATAGTGCAGATAAAAGGATTGATAAGCACTAAAATATAGGTCTTGGGCACAGCACCGATCATTGCGTGTAGTAGCCAACCCCGCAACCAACTTCCTTAACACTTTACTGCTAATCAGTAATCCAGAGCGTACTTATCTTCTCATTACTGAAGATGCATAAACATTTTTTAAACATTAACATCGCCGTCTTAACAAATCTGCATAGTATCAAACTCGCGTGAGAGTCTTGAATCTTTCAAAGTGTTGTCATCAATATGTTTGCATTTCTGAATGAATTTGAAAGCCCCAGAGTTATTACAAATGTAAAATCCTACTTATTATAATACTAGACCTGGATTTCCACTTTCTATATAACACTCTATCGATCCATTGAAAATTATGATTTTTTTTCATGATAAATACTCATGAACGACATTTGTTGACTATTTCACTGGTGCCTCCATGTTGGAACAACATGTTTTCCTGGCAAGCTATTTTTAGTAACACTATTGCTACAGTTGCCGTATTTCTGAAGTGTCATGGAAGTTATGAAATTGGTTACCAAGGTTCTGTAAAGAAAATTTGATGGCCGTCAAAATTGGTCAGTAAAGTGTTAATCATATCGTCTCTTATGATATGATCGGCAGGTTTTACTATTTTGTGCTCTGACTTTCTTGTAGTCAAAGGTTTGATCATAGTGCAGATAAAAGAATTGATAAGCACTCCAATATAGGTCTACAATAATATGTGCTCACTGCAGTAAAACTGAATCCAACAAAAAAAAACAACAGGGAAATGTGGAACAGGGTAATGAAGTTTGCCAATCACCAGAAACACACGTAATAACATACACAAATCAATGTTATAACCAAAAGGCCTTTATCAGCAACACATTCACAACAACAAAAAATACAAGTAACAACGGCGCTATTGATGTTCATATGGCAGAGCTAACTCAAACTCATGTTTGAGCTAACAAGTGACCAATATAGGTCTTCAGCAGGTTTTAGCACCGAAGTGCAGATCATTGTGCGTAGTAGCCAACGCCAGAGCAACCTACTGTAGTCATGTCATCTTTTATGATATAAATAGCTTGTGGAATTGGTACTATTCTTTACTCCCATTTTGAGATCCAGTAAAGCATGTAATTCTTTTATGAATATTTAATGTCTGTCAACTCAAAAGTTTGATGTGTGCGTGTGTATTTTTATAAGTAATATATGTCCATCAACCTGAAACATGTCTTGTATCCATTTGCTAGCCGAGATCCGTAGTATGATCAGTCAGTGGAAGGAGAGGAACGAGGTAGCCAAGAAATTGTTGACTCTATTGAATTCATTTGTACCAAATAACCTGAGATCAATTGCATTAGGTAAGTGTCAAAGACTGAGAAATGATGATGATTGGTAGGAATTGTAATTAAATGTGAACCTTCGCTGCATTACATGAAGTGATTAGTGAAGTAAGATTTCTTCCATTTTTGACAATTGATAAATGAAGTTTATTTCTTATCTTTTCTTTCTCAGACTCCAGCTGATTGGTAGAATTTAGTACAGGGGACAGAATTAGTTCCCATGGTTTACAGCTTGACTGACATCTATGCTTTTTGTTTTGATACATCTGAATTCTGCATGTCTTGTGGGTCATTGTGACCTCTGATAGCAAACCCCGCTTTAAAAAAAAGCCATTGGTGGTCTCCCATGGCAGGTAGCACTGTTGCTATTCTTTGCTCCCCTTTTGAGCATATAGAATGCACTGTCAACTACTTGTCTGATTCTGAGAGTAATGTAGAGATTAGAGATTGTCTGAACAATGAATCAGGGCCATTGTCTACTATCTAAAGTGTTATCAATAAGTGTTGAGTATCTGAAGTATTATCAGAGTCAGTGTTGAGTATCTGAAGTATTATCAGAGTCAGTGTTGAGTATCTGAAGTATTATCAGAGTCAATGTTGAGTATTTGAAGTATTATCAGAGTCAGTGTTGAGTATCTGAAGTATTATCAGTCATTGTCAAATATCTAAAGTACTGTCAGTGTTGAGTATCTGAAGTATTATCAGTCATTGTCAAATATCTAAAGTACTGTCAGTGTTGAGTATCTGAAGTATTATTAGTCATTGTCAAATATCTAAAGTACTGTCAGTATTGAGTATCTGAAGTATTATTAGTCATTTTAAATATCTAAAGTACTGTTAGTATTGAGTATCTGAAGTATTATTAGTCATTGTCAAATATCTAAAGTACTGTCAGTGTTGAGTATCTGAAGTATTATCAGTCATTGTCAAATATCTAAAGTACTGTCAGTGTTGAGTATCTGAAGTATTATTAGTCATTGTCAAATATCTAAAGTACTGTCAGTGTTGAGTATCTGAAGTATTATTAGTCATTGTCAAATATCTAAAGTACTGTCAGTGTTGAGTATCTGAAGTATTATCAGTCATTGTCAAATATCTAAAGTACTGTCAGTGTTGAGTATCTGAAGTATTATTAGTCATTGTCAAATATCTAAAGTACTGTCAGTGTTGAGTATCTGAAGTATTATTAGTCATTGTCAAATATCTAAAGTACTGTCAGTGTTGAGTATCTGAAGTATTATTAGTCATTGTCAAATATCTAAAGTACTGTCAGTGTTGAGTATCTGAAGTATTATTAGTCATTGTCAAATATCTAAAGTACTGTCAGTGTTGAGTATCTGAAGTGTGGTGAAAGTGTAAGTTATTGGAGTCAGTGTTGAATATCTGAAGTATTATCAGTCATTGTCAAATATCTAAAGTACTGTCAGTGTTGAGTATCTGAAGTATTATCAGTCATTGTCAAATATCTAAAGTACTGTCAGTGTTGAGTATCTGAAGTATTATTAGTCATTGTCAAATATCTAAAGTACTGTCAGTGTTGAGTATCTGAAGTATTATTAGTCATTGTCAAATATCTAAAGTACTGTCAGTGTTGAGTATCTGAAGTATTATTAGTCATTGTCAAATATCTAAAGTACTGTCAGTGTTGAGTATCTGAAGTATTATTAGTCATTGTCAAATATCTAAAGTACTGTCAGTGTTGAGTATCTGAAGTGTGGTGAAAGTGTAAGTTATTGGAGTCAGTGTTGAGTATCTGAAGTATTATCAGTCATTGTCAAATATCTAAAGTACTGTCAGTGTTGAGTATCTGAAGTATTATCAGTCATTGTCAAATATCTAAAGTACTGTCAGTGTTGAGTATCTGAAGTATTATTAGTCATTGTCAAATATCTAAAGTACTGTCAGTGTTGAGTATCTGAAGTATTATTAGTCATTGTCAAATATCTAAAGTACTGTCAGTGTTGAGTATCTGAAGTATTATTAGTCATTGTCAAATATCTAAAGTACTGTCAGTGTTGAGTATCTGAAGTATTATTAGTCATTGTCAAATATCTAAAGTACTGTCAGTGTTGAGTATCTGAAGTATTATTAGTCATTGTCAAATATCTAAAGTACTGTCAGTGTTGAGTATCTGAAGTATTATCAGTCATTGTCAAATATCTAAAGTACTGTCAGTGTTGAGTATCTGAAGTATTATTAGTCATTGTCAAATATCTAAAGTACTGTCAGTGTTGAGTATCTGAAGTATTATTAGTCATTGTCAAATATCTAAAGTACTGTCAGTGTTGAGTATCTGAAGTATTATTAGTCATTGTCAAATATCTAAAGTACTGTCAGTATTGAGTATCTGAAGTATTATTAGTCATTGTCAAATATCTAAAGTACTGTCAGTGTTGAGTATCTGAAGTATTATTAGTCATTGTCAAATATCTAAAGTACTGTCAGTGTTGAGTATCTGAAGTATTATCAGTCATTGTCAAATATCTAAAGTACTGTCAGTGTTGAGTATCTGAAGTATTATTAGTCATTGTCAAATATCTAAAGTACTGTCAGTGTTGAGTATCTGAAGTATTATTAGTCATTGTCAAATATCTAAAGTACTGTCAGTGTTGAGTATCTGAAGTATTATTAGTCATTGTCAAATATCTAAAGTACTGCCAGTATTGAGTATCTGAAGTATTATTAGTCATTGTCAAATATCTAAAGTACTGTCAGTGTTGAGTATCTGAAGTATTATTAGTCATTGTCAAATATCTAAAGTACTGCCAGTGTTGAGTATCTGAAGTATTATTAGTCATTGTCAAATATCTAAAGTACTGTCAGTATTGAGTATCTGAAGTATTATTAGTCATTGTCAAATATCTAAAGTACTGTCAGTGTTGAGTATCTGAAGTATTATTAGTCATTGTCAAATATCTAAAGTACTGTCAGTGTTGAGTATCTGAAGTATTATTAGTCATTGTCAAATATCTAAAGTACTGTCAGTGTTGAGTATCTGAAGTATTATCAGTCATTGTCAAATATCTAAAGTACTGTCAGTGTTGAGTATCTGAAGTATTATTAGTCATTGTCAAATATCTAAAGTACTGTCAGTGTTGAGTATCTGAAGTATTATTAGTCATTGTCAAATATCTAAAGTACTGTCAGTGTTGAGTATCTGAAGTATTATCAGTCATTGTCAAATATCTAAAGTACTGTCAGTGTTGAGTATCTGAAGTATTATTAGTCATTGTCAAATATCTAAAGTACTGTCAGTATTGAGTATCTGAAGTATTATTAGTCATTTTAAATATCTAAAGTACTGTTAGTGTTGAGTATCTGAAGTATTATTAGTCATTGTCAAATATCTAAAGTACTGTCAGTGTTGAGTATCTGAAGTATTATCAGTCATTGTCAAATATCTAAAGTACTGTCAGTGTTGAGTATCTGAAGTATTATTAGTCATTGTCAAATATCTAAAGTACTGTCAGTGTTGAGTATCTGAAGTATTATTAGTCATTGTCAAATATCTAAAGTACTGTCAGTGTTGAGTATCTGAAGTATTATCAGTCATTGTCAAATATCTAAAGTACTGTCAGTGTTGAGTATCTGAAGTATTATTAGTCATTGTCAAATATCTAAAGTACTGTCAGTGTTGAGTATCTGAAGTATTATTAGTCATTGTCAAATATCTAAAGTACTGTCAGTGTTGAGTATCTGAAGTATTATTAGTCATTGTCAAATATCTAAAGTACTGTCAGTGTTGAGTATCTGAAGTATTATTAGTCATTGTCAAATATCTAAAGTACTGTCAGTGTTGAGTATCTGAAGTGTGGTGAAAGTGTAAGTTATTGGAGTCAGTGTTGAATATCTGAAGTATTATCAGTCATTGTCAAATATCTAAAGTACTGTCAGTGTTGAGTATCTGAAGTATTATCAGTCATTGTCAAATATCTAAAGTACTGTCAGTGTTGAGTATCTGAAGTATTATTAGTCATTGTCAAATATCTAAAGTACTGTCAGTGTTGAGTATCTGAAGTATTATTAGTCATTGTCAAATATCTAAAGTACTGTCAGTGTTGAGTATCTGAAGTATTATTAGTCATTGTCAAATATCTAAAGTACTGTCAGTGTTGAGTATCTGAAGTATTATTAGTCATTGTCAAATATCTAAAGTACTGTCAGTGTTGAGTATCTGAAGTGTGGTGAAAGTGTAAGTTATTGGAGTCAGTGTTGAGTATCTGAAGTATTATCAGTCATTGTCAAATATCTAAAGTACTGTCAGTGTTGAGTATCTGAAGTATTATCAGTCATTGTCAAATATCTAAAGTACTGTCAGTGTTGAGTATCTGAAGTATTATTAGTCATTGTCAAATATCTAAAGTACTGTCAGTGTTGAGTATCTGAAGTATTATTAGTCATTGTCAAATATCTAAAGTACTGTCAGTGTTGAGTATCTGAAGTATTATTAGTCATTGTCAAATATCTAAAGTACTGTCAGTGTTGAGTATCTGAAGTATTATTAGTCATTGTCAAATATCTAAAGTACTGTCAGTGTTGAGTATCTGAAGTATTATTAGTCATTGTCAAATATCTAAAGTACTGTCAGTGTTGAGTATCTGAAGTATTATCAGTCATTGTCAAATATCTAAAGTACTGTCAGTGTTGAGTATCTGAAGTATTATTAGTCATTGTCAAATATCTAAAGTACTGTCAGTGTTGAGTATCTGAAGTATTATTAGTCATTGTCAAATATCTAAAGTACTGTCAGTGTTGAGTATCTGAAGTATTATTAGTCATTGTCAAATATCTAAAGTACTGTCAGTATTGAGTATCTGAAGTATTATTAGTCATTGTCAAATATCTAAAGTACTGTCAGTGTTGAGTATCTGAAGTATTATTAGTCATTGTCAAATATCTAAAGTACTGTCAGTGTTGAGTATCTGAAGTATTATCAGTCATTGTCAAATATCTAAAGTACTGTCAGTGTTGAGTATCTGAAGTATTATTAGTCATTGTCAAATATCTAAAGTACTGTCAGTGTTGAGTATCTGAAGTATTATTAGTCATTGTCAAATATCTAAAGTACTGTCAGTGTTGAGTATCTGAAGTATTATTAGTCATTGTCAAATATCTAAAGTACTGCCAGTATTGAGTATCTGAAGTATTATTAGTCATTGTCAAATATCTAAAGTACTGTCAGTGTTGAGTATCTGAAGTATTATTAGTCATTGTCAAATATCTAAAGTACTGCCAGTGTTGAGTATCTGAAGTATTATTAGTCATTGTCAAATATCTAAAGTACTGTCAGTATTGAGTATCTGAAGTATTATTAGTCATTGTCAAATATCTAAAGTACTGTCAGTGTTGAGTATCTGAAGTATTATTAGTCATTGTCAAATATCTAAAGTACTGTCAGTGTTGAGTATCTGAAGTATTATTAGTCATTGTCAAATATCTAAAGTACTGTCAGTGTTGAGTATCTGAAGTATTATCAGTCATTGTCAAATATCTAAAGTACTGTCAGTGTTGAGTATCTGAAGTATTATTAGTCATTGTCAAATATCTAAAGTACTGTCAGTGTTGAGTATCTGAAGTATTATTAGTCATTGTCAAATATCTAAAGTACTGTCAGTGTTGAGTATCTGAAGTATTATTAGTCATTGTCAAATATCTAAAGTACTGTCAGTATTGAGTATCTGAAGTATTATTAGTCATTGTCAAATATCTAAAGTACTGTCAGTGTTGAGTATCTGAAGTATTATTAGTCATTGTCAAATATCTAAAGTACTGTCAGTGTTGAGTATCTGAAGTATTATCAGTCATTGTCAAATATCTAAAGTACTGTCAGTGTTGAGTATCTGAAGTATTATTAGTCATTGTCAAATATCTAAAGTACTGTCAGTGTTGAGTATCTGAAGTATTATTAGTCATTGTCAAATATCTAAAGTACTGTCAGTGTTGAGTATCTGAAGTATTATTAGTCATTGTCAAATATCTAAAGTACTGCCAGTATTGAGTATCTGAAGTATTATTAGTCATTGTCAAATATCTAAAGTACTGTCAGTGTTGAGTATCTGAAGTATTATTAGTCATTGTCAAATATCTAAAGTACTGCCAGTGTTGAGTATCTGAAGTATTATTAGTCATTGTCAAATATCTAAAGTACTGTCAGTATTGAGTATCTGAAGTATTATTAGTCATTGTCAAATATCTAAAGTACTGTCAGTGTTGAGTATCTGAAGTATTATTAGTCATTGTCAAATATCTAAAGTACTGTCAGTGTTGAGTATCTGAAGTGTGGTGAAAGTGTAAGTTATTGGAGTCAGTGTTGAATATCTCAAGTGTTATCATTCTTATATGCCATTTATTACAGATGTCCTGCACAAGATGGTGTTAGTTATTCAAAAGGACATCACCCAGTTTTTGACCACTGCACTCCTGCATGCACACAATGCTTTCCAGAATTCTACATCTGCAAGTATGTCCACATTGTCCTCCTCTTAATTTTGTATCTTTTTAACTACTTCAAGTTAAATATGGTATAAGCAGATGACACAGTATTACAGAGTTGCCATATAGTTGAAATTTATTGTAACCAAATTTCATGTAAAACATGACCCAAAAAATCTCTAAACTTTCAATACATTTTTAAATTTAGTAAAATGAAAAAATTACAGAAGCATACATTTTATGGTCAGTGGCATTTAAAACAAAATTTGACAATAAAAATATAAAAGGGCCAAAATCTTGATACCCTGCTGTATTAGTATGCATACCCTTTGCCTCATGCTGGAGATGGTGAGAATATCATAAGTGCTGTTAGGATGGTGGTGTTACTTAACAACCAATTTAGGATCAATTTAAATTTTCAAGGAGAAAATTTTAGATGGGAAATGTTAGAAGCAGAAGTCTGCGATATATTTGTTGCAGAACTAAAATAATTCAGTGCAGCTGAAATAGAATTTCAAAAATATATGTATTTGTACTTGTTTTTAATATATATGGTGAAACAACGCTACTGAGGGGTTTGAAAGTTCCATTATCAACAATCCAAGTAGATATAACACATATTTAATAATCATCATTTGTGTTAATTGCTGGATCAGCAACCCATAGAGCCATTTGTTGTATCAGAGACGATAAGCCCATGGACTGCTGGATCAGCAGCCCATAGAGCCATCTGTTGTATCAGAGACGATAAGCCCATGGACTGCTGGATCAGCAGCCCATAGAGCCATCTGTTGTGTCAAAGCCTGTAAGCGATGTACCTCTGGATCAGCAACCAATAGATCCATCTGAAGAAAATCGATAATTTTTAAATCAGAGGTTGTAATCTTTTTGTGTCTGTCGATGAACCATTTTTTCTAGAACGTTTAGGACCAACAGGATTTTTCAAGTCCCTTTAGTGAGGCTACTCATGTGTGGGTCAGGTGAACCATTTTTCTTTAGTGATAGGGCCAGCAGGTTTTTAAGTGAGGCTACCCATGCGTCACCAGCCAATGAAAAACATTGAAGTAGCCTCTCACAAGTAGGGTAGTGTGAGGGTGTGTTTCTGTAGACAGGTCATCAAAAGGCCTAGAGAACTAATGTTTACCTTTAGCAGTCTGGCCTGTCTCTTCTGTGAGTCGCAGCTCATTCCACAGTCTGACCTTGCAGATTATCATTGACTTAAAAGTCTGGAAGTATGTATGTGTTTATAAATCTGGAATTATGTATTTGTTTAGAAATCTGGAAGTAGGAATTTGTTTATAAATCTGTAAGTATGTATTTGTTTAGAAATCTGGGAGTATGTATTTGTTTAGAAGAATGTGTTCTGTCCCTTATGAACATTTGTTTTTCCCATGATGCACAATTTTATTTTGTCTTTTCAGTGACTGTTGGTCCATTCTTTCCAACTCGATCCTACCAGGGCATGCCCAACAAGGCAGATGTTCGACCATCTAGACCGCAGTTTCAAATGTACTTGCATGCTGGCCAGGTAGAAGTTGGCAAGGTAATATATTTCTTTTACCTGTGTGTATGAGAGGAGGCCAGATAAAAGTTCACCTAATATGCAATGCGTGTTCAAATTATACTTAATTCGCCCGTGCTGCATCACCTCTGCCAGCACGCGAGGAGCATGAAGAAGTCATCACTGATGAAAAGTACACATTGATGTACAAATGGTCAGATGTTCATTCCCTTTGCATGCTTAGTGTTCTGTGCAAGCAGTCAACAACATGGCTGGTGTGATAATGAATTTGTCCAAATTTGATAAACGAGCAGTGATTCCACTTTCTTACAACTGAAGGTTGTCGACCAACCAATGTTCATCAAAAAGTGCAGGCAGTGTATGGTAGCAAATATTTTAGAAGGCGACAGTGAAGCATTCAACAAGAATGTTTGAGGACGACAAGTAATAAATGATATTCCGCATCCATATCAGAATGTGTTGTTGTGACAGAAGAAGAAATCACTAGGATGGATGCAGCAATACAAAGTTTGCGTTTGCTAGCTAATGAATTCCCTGTGTGGTTAGGAACAGTTCCAATGATTCTTTGGAAGAAAATGATGTATCGAAAGGTGCGTTCTCAGTGGATACTGCATTTATTGACTGAACATCATATGGAAGAATGAATAGTGCGTTCTCGGTGGATACTGCATTTATTGACTGAACATCATATGAAAGAATGAATAGTGCGTTCTTGGTGGATACTGCATTTATTGACTGAACATCATATGGAAGAATGAATAGTGCGTTCTTGGTGGATACTGCATTTATTGACTGAACATCATATGAAAGAATGAATAGTGCGTTCTCGGTGCGTTCTCGGTGGATACTGTATTTATTGACTGAACATCATATGGAAGAATGAATAGGATGGAATTTGGACCATATGCAGCGTTACCATGCGGAGAGTGATGCATTTCTCTCGTGGTAGAAGGTAGCAAGGTAATACATTTCTTGTATATGTATGTACAAGGGGAGGCCAGTTAGAAGTTAGCAAGGTAATATATTTAAGTATGTACTAAGGAAAGTCAATATGTTACAGATTAATGTGGAAAAAGAATAGAAATGCAATAGAGAATGTTTGTCCAATTAGAATGTGAAGTAATCAAATAAGCATCCCTTTCGCTGTTGGAACTGTCACACCTGGAAGAAGAAAGGTTAGTTATCCTGATTGATGCCAAATCTACATTACGGACCCCCCCCCCCCCTCCCCCCCGGAATACAAACACATTCCTCCACATGAATGATTTAAAGTCGCTACTATCTCAACTAAACAACCAAGCAAAATAAGTTGTTTTGCAACAGGATTTCAGGCCACTCACAAATCAGAGAATATCAAGAACAGCTAACAAAAACTAGAAGTAACTCAACAACAACAGATAGAAGAATTTGCTATATCATTTCCAGACAATGAAGTCCTCATCAACAGCTACATAATCATGAAACAATGATATGCAACAATGCAATAAAGGAACAAATAATCAATTTTTAGATTGATAACAGGCCACAACAGACTCAATAAAACAACACATGTACAGGAAGTCACAGAACACATTTTTTCAGTACTGCCTGCTGTACCACACGACATATTCAGAAAATGCTGGTAATCTGAAACCTCTCTCATGGACAAGCTCTACGGCCTGCCTTGGGCTGGTGAACAAAGTACAGGTCATTGGCAAAATCCATATCTGCATCTGACTTGGACTGGAATATGAACATGGAAGATAAAGATCAAATGAGTATCCTAACTATTCATGTTTATTCTATTAATTTTCTCCTCACCTTCTACCACATATTATCACTTATTTCTCCTTGATCCTGCCATTGGCTTCCTCTTACACTCTCTATGAGTGGTCTATTTTCCTCATGTCATCTTATCTTTATGAGTACCCACTAGTTCATTATCCGTCTTCTATAACATTTTCTCTACCATGTTCTAACATCTCATCCTCATACTTTATCTAATACTCTCCTTTCTGCTATTGTATGCAGGCATCTAGTCATATGAACACCTACAGTCATATATAATTTGGGAGGGGGGGGGTGGGTAATCAGTGTACTTTCATTACATAAGCATCTGAAGCTAACATTAAGATTACGCATGTCCAACTTTTGCTGTTTAATGTATGCATTTTAAAAAATACTGAAGATATTACAAGAACTGTTGGAACAACACCTGTGGTCAAATATATTGGAAAACCAAGACTGAAATGATTTGACCACTTAACACTTTACTGAACAAATTTGATGGTCGTCGAATGTCTGTTAAGTATGCTCTGGATTGCTGGTCAGTAAAGTGTTAATGAGAATAAAACCATACTGGCCAGCAAGAGTATACAGCACGAGGCAGAGGAAGACCAAGAAAAAGGTGAGTTAAAGGGAGGTACCAAAATTCTGAGATGTCATAATGTTACTGCATATCAAGTGACCAAACATGCCATAACCCACACACCGGTCATCATTCAATCCTGCAATTCCTTACAGCAAAAGCAGAGAGATAATAGATAGTAAGATAGGCAGGCAGGTAGACAGAGAGATAATAGATAGTAAGATAGGCAGGCAGGTAGACAGAGAGATAATAGATAGTAAGATAGACAGGCAGGTAGACAGAGAGATAATAGATAGTAAGATAGGCAGACAGGTAGACAGAGATAATAGATAGTAAGATAGGCAGACAGGTAGACAGAGAGATAATAGATAGTAAGATAGGCAGACAGGTAGACAGAGAGATAATAGATAGTAAGATAGACAGGCAGGTAGACAGAGAGATAATAGATAGTAAGATAGGCAGGCAGGTAGAGATAATAGATAGTAAGATAGGCAGGCAGGTAGACAGAGAGATAATAGATAGTAAGATAGGCAGGCAGGTAGACAGAGAGATAATAGATAGTAAGATAGGCAGACAGGTAGACAGAGAGATAATAGATAGTAAGATAGGCAGGCAGGTAGACAGAGAGATAATAGATAGTAAGATAGACAGGCAGGTAGACAGAGAGATAATAGATAGTAAGATAGGCAGGCAGGTAGAGATAATAGATAGTAAGATAGGCAGGCAGGTAGACAGAGAGATAATAGATAGTAAGATAGGCAGGCAGGTAGAGATAATAGATAGTAAGATAGGCAGGCAGGTAGACAGAGAGATAATAGATAGTAAGATAGGCAGGCAGGTAGACAAGAGAGATAATAGATAGTAAGATAGGCAGGCAGAAAGACAGAGATAGATGGATAGATTTACTGTCTTGTAAATGCTTTGTACAAATTGTTGCTAACAGAATGCTGTTGATTTATTTCTGCCAGGGCATGGATGAAGATTACGACAAAGCTTTGTGCAACTACTATGAGCCATACCATCGACTCATTGACAAAATGTGCAGGATGGCAATTAATCTCAAGATCTTAAACTCTGACCTGATTAATTTATGTATGTAAATCACTATCGATTCTTATTTCAAGTTGTCATATTTCTTATTTTTTTATTTAAGTTCTTGATTGTGTTTATTTTTTCCACTCAAATGTTTTTCATAGTCATTTATTAGTGAAAAAATCATCGCAAAGCATATCCGGTAGAGGACAACACCTTTTTTTTGTTATTGTTGAATGTTTAGACATCACTTGTGTGTTTCTTCTTCTGCGTTCACTCTCAACTCCTGCAGTTTGGTATGATGTAGTCTGGTGGTCTCCCTTGCACAGTGGTTAAGCCATTCTATTTGTGCTAGAGAGGTCGTGAGTTCGAATCCATTCACTTTTCTTGATTTATACAGTGAATTTTTTCCGGAGATTTATTTGAAGTACGAAGTACTTGCTATGAGTGGTATTCTGTGGTGTGCCGCTTCGTTTAGAGGGACTGAGCACATATGGGGTAACCCGAGTACAATGAAGTTAATCACCTATGTCTTTTGAGCCTCTTTTTTAGTTGAGGAGAATGGTATAATTTGTGTCTTGGTTTTAAAATTTAGTTGTAATATCTGCACTTTTCAGCCTCACACATCTAACTTCAGCATAGCTTCTGGATCACTTTGACCCTATATGGTAGAGGGCAGCAAACTCCACCCCAAAATGTACTAATTCTGGCATGTACTAATGTTAATATGCTGCCGTTATCACAAAGCTACAAAATCCCTCCCTGCAACTCCCTAACGGCATACATGCAGTATTTGACAGTTTGACTAATGTTATATATTTGTGGTTCCCGAGGAATTTACATACCTGTACAGTATATATATATTGTTGCCTGTGGTGACTGGCCGGTCCATATTCATAGTAGTTTGAGAATATACACATCGGAAGTCTGGACTAAAATCACATCTTTATTTTTAGGGATTCAGTGTGGTCGAAGATGGGATACGGTGTAGTTGAAGATGGAAAACGTGTTGCCTTGCGAGGCGAGTGGACGCCATCTGAGAGGACCTGGTTCAAATACTGTTTAATGCATGATTTTTTTCTTTATTATTTAATTCCCGATGCCTGTATATTATATTATTCATTGACTCATGTCACATCTGAAGTAACTGTGTTTATGTTTACAAGTAGGCCTAATTTGGTCACTGTAGTATTGAGCATTCACGGCCCACTTACTAATCTTATACGTTTGGGGTTCTCGAGGAATTTACATAACTGTGCAGTATGTGTGACAGTTTTTAGCTGCCAACGTCAGAGATTGAACACCTGTACCTATATTGCACAGACCCATTCTCTATAACATTCCAAAATAGTAATTTTACCATTGCAGAAAGTTATACATGGTGTGTTCTGCAAATGTTATCTATTCTTTTACTTTGTTTCCCACATTTATATTTAGTGACAATACATTACAAGATCTTGACAGACAAAGAACGGTCACAAGATCATCAATAAATAGCAACTGTCTGATGAATTTGAGAATAAAATTAGAAGAAAAACTAACAGCCAAAGGGGAGCTTAGTGAGGATCAGTATAAACTCTAACAGTAGTCGTGCCATTCGAATTGTTGCATTGACTATGTAACTGAACATTATAAGAATTGTTGCATTGACTATGTAACTGAACATTATAAGAATTGTTGCATTGACTATGTAACTGAACATTATAAGAAGACATGCAAAAATCAACAATCACTGGAAAAACTAATGCTCTATATAGGACATGCTTCTATTACTTTTTTTCAACAACCCGCCCATGTGTTGCCAGGGTCTGAAATAATAATAATACCATCTGAGCTGCATACCATCGCACAGCACATTCTGTTCTCTTAACTACTTTCTGCTAATCTGCAGGAGTTTAAGAATGGATGCAGAAACAGAAGATCGAATAAGCTGCTGTTTATAGTAGAAATATTGATGACTAGTGAATGCTAGTCGTGATATGAGATTGCAGAAATGTGGTTTTATCAAAGAATTCCCATGTATTGTTTTTTAATACATTTTCTTACAGACGCCATGGTTGCATATGAGGGGGTGCCTCTTCATTTACCCTACTTTGCTAAATTGTGGAATGAGATAATGGAGACTTATCAGGTATAAACAATTTTTGTTTTTCTCAATAAATAATAAATACTGGCATTAAACACATCCAGGTTAGATTACTAACACATCCAGGCTAGATTCATAACATGTCCAGGTTAGATTCATAATATGTCCAGGTTAGATTCATATGTCCAGGTTAGATTTATGACATAATCCAGATTAGGTTCATGATGCATCCAGGTTAGAGTCATTACACATCCAGGTTAGATTTATGACCCGTCCAAGTTAGATTCATGATATGACAAAGTTAGATTCATAACATCCCAGGTTAGATTCATAATATGACAAAGTTAGATTCATAGCATGCCCAGGTTAGATTCATATTATGTCCAGGTTAGATTTATTTGTGCAAGTGACCCGACACATCTGTCTTCAGCAGTGAGTTGTTTTCAATAAGATACTCTTAGATAACAGTACTTAAATATTATATAGCTTTTGCTGGAAGAAACTGAGTAGTTATGGGTCTGCCAAGAGTTCAGTGATGTCAGTTCTGTTAACTGGACCATGTTTTGGTGAATTCATTGTGCAAGTGTAACTCCTTCGTTAACTATTTACTATTCACAGACTGCTGATCCAGACCATGTTTTGGTGAATTCATTGTGCAAGTGTAACTCCTTCATTGACTACATTGAAACAGTTCTCATGGATGAGAGACGTTCTCTTAATAATGATCACATTTACCAGTTCTTCAGGAATTTCTTCCCAAAGGTAAGCATAAACAAAGTCATATTTTTATGTTCTCAATCTCCTGCTAGGTAACAGGATGTGGTTTGGAAAACGAATGATTAATGTTATTCAACCTGACATATCAGATTTAGCATGATATTGTGGGTTACTTTGACCAACAGAATAAGATAGTAAACTCATGCCCAACCTTCCCTAGACATCTCTTACAACATGCATGGCAGGTTAAAGTGTTATTGTTCTGTTCTCTTTTGAGCCCTCACAACACACAAGCTTACTCTATTATCAATATTCAGCATACATCACATAGAAAGTCAAAGACACAATCTTACATCACATAGAAAGTCAAAGACACAATCCTACATCACATAGAAAGTCAGAGACACAATCTTACATCACATAGAAAGTCAGAGACACAATCTTACATCACATAGAAAGTCAGAGACACAATCTTACATCACATAGAAAGTCAGAGACACAATCCTACATCACATAGAAAGTCAGAGACACAATCTTACATCACATAGAAAGTCAGAGACACAATCTTACATCACATAGAAAGTCAGAGACACAATCCTACATCACATAGAAAGTCAGAGACATACCATGAACATAAGCTAGAAAATAAAACTGAGCCCAGCCATTAGGAACTGGAGATTCTCAAATAAATGCTGGACAAGGTTCGCGAAGTTCTCCGAAAACATGAAAACCATAGAGAAGACAGCTTATCTTCTTCTTCTTCAGCTTTCATTCTCAAACTCCCGCTGTATTCTCCCTTGTAGCAGGACTGTGATTCTACTAGATTTCCAGCAGGATGTAGTCCAGAGAATGGAAATGCGCTGTGTCGCCTGAGCAGACTTCAGACATCCAGAGTCATCTAAGGATAAATATGTTCACATTTATGGACGTCTGCAGGTTTGGTCCCAACATGTTGAGCAGTGCCATTATTGGATTACTTGAGAGGAATTGCTCAACAAAATTAACATTTGACTTTATTTAGCTAACATATTTAGAGTTTGACAAGTTATTTTGAGATTTGGATGGGTAGAAATGTTTAAATATTATAAATTATCAATTTGATTGTAGTGAATGAAACGTTACCTTTGATCCATTACAACAGTGTTTTCTTGGATTACAACAGTGTTTTCTTGCATTACAGCAGTGTTTTCTTGCATTACAGCTGCGTTTTATAGCTCCAGTTTATAATTATAGTGAAACAGTTTATTTTTAACCAACTTTTTGTTTTGCGCGCATTTGCCCTGTGCACTTATGTCGTTGCGTGCTTTTGTTTGCATGCATTTGTCTTGCGCGCTTAGGTCGGGTCACCAAGACAACTTGTGTTTTTCTGTGATCTAACATGAAATAATAGAGACACTGATACACAATGTTTGTTTTAAGAGGAGACTTGCAGAAGATGGATGTGTTGAGTCATTGGTGCAAATAAAACAGCGACACAACACATTTCTATTCTCTGGACTACATCCTACTGGAAATCTAGCATGAACATTGTCCTGCTACAAGAGAGATCCAGCGGGAGTTTGAGAATGAATGCTGAAGAAGATTAAGGAGAGTTTGGATGTGTAGGCTACAGTATCTCATAAAAAGCAATAGTGATAAAAATGCAGTATTGAAGTCATATTATGCCAGGTTAAACTCTGCCGATGATGAACCTGAATATCTAGCAAGACCAAAATAATCCTGAACGTAAAAAAAGGACGACATCACCTTGCGGTATGAAAAATGTATACCAACTACCTCAATCAACTAAACACTCTAAAAGTGTATGCTCACTACCTCAGTCAACTAAACACTCAAAGGTATATGCCAACTACCTCAAGCAAACACCCTAAAATAAAAGTATTTTAAAAATATTTGTTTTTAATAGGTACACGAGCATGTGATCACAGATGGAGGGCAGAGTATCATAATGAACTTGGTTGCTTCAATCCTGGCAGAGACAGACTCTTTAAGAAGAAATGAAGTGGAGAAAGATGCAGTGCCAGTGCTGAACAGACTTCTTGGGGTCAGTAATCTACATTCACTTCCTAACATTCACTGAGGCTTGTCTCTCTAATTCATTGGCACATGCTACATTTTTATTGCTTTTCCAAACTTGCTGGTTTGAAGTGTTCTTTTTGGAATCTGTGGTTGTTTCATGTTTTTCCTCTCCCCGCCATTTTGTTTTGTAACTTGTTTTGTATCATCTTGTGGTCTTCTGTATATTTTTTATTTGTTCATTCGCTCCTGTAGAACATAGTTCTATCTTCTTCTTCTTCTGTGTTCATTCTCAAACTTGTGCAGATTAGCAAGATGTAGTCCAGACAATGGAATGTGTTGTGTCATGGTTTGCAGCTTATCTGCATCTTTCGATCTGACACAACCAATATCAAGTATGGATTCTTGGTCACTTTGACCACCCTATATGTAATGGAACAGCCAACTTCACCCCAAAACCTCCTTAGTCGACTCTTATGACATTCTCATATTGTACGCTCTTGCTTCTTGCCAATATAGGTTCATTCTCATTAAGTGGCCAAACCATCTCAGTCTCAGTTTTTCAATTTATTTGACCACAGACATTCCAACAGTTCTTGTAATTTCTTCATTCCTCACATGATCTCTTCTTGTTCCAACAGTTCTTGTAATTTCTTCATTCCTCACATGATCTCTTCTTGTTCCAACAGTTCTTGTAATTTCTTCATTCCTCACATGATCTCTTCTTGTTCTGTTTGCTGCTTTTCTTAGACATCTCATTTCACACGTAGTAAGCTTTCTCTCTTTTTCTTTCTTTATTGTCCATGTCTGACGTTGATAACACAATGTTGGTATGCAGATTGAATTTATGATTTGCCTTTTGGTATCTATCGGGATAGATTTGTGTTTCAAAATTGTTGTAAGTTCAAAATTGGTTAAATTCATAATTTGTGTAGTTGCCTTTTTGAATTAATGTCTCCATCTCTCTGTTCATTCTTCCGTCATATGTAAAAATGCTCCCAATGTATTTCAATTATGGACTGTCAAGAGCTACCTGCTCACAACTGAAGTCTTTACTTCACTATCATCATGTGTCTAGAGCTGCCTGCTCACAACTGAAGGCTTTACTTCACTATCATCATGTGTCTAGAGCTGCCTGCTCACAACTGAAGTCTTTACTTCACTATCATCATGTGTCTAGAGCTGCCTGCTCACAACTGAAGTCTTTACTTCACTATCATCATGTGTCTAGAGCTGCCTGCTCACAACTGAAGGCTTTACTTCACTATCATCATGTGTCTAGAGCTGCCTGCTCACAACTGAAGTCTTTACTTCACTATCATCATGTGTCTAGAGCTGCCTGCTCACAGCTAAAGGGATTAGTTCATCATCATCATCATGCACTACTATTTGTGCTTATATATTTTTTGTGGTTCTAACATTTATAGACATATCCTTGTTGTTATCATCATTCTAACTAGTTTACTAATTTTTTACGTCTTGTATGGTAACAGCACTTCTATCTATGTAACGTTTCCTTTACAAAACGTTGTTCTTGCTGCCAAACCTCTTTCAGTGTCATGTTCAGAAGATCTCTGATATCCTGTATCATTTTAGTCTTGGTCTGCCTCTTGTTCTCTTTCCTGGAACTTTTCTCTCCATAGTTAATCTTTTTAAACCATAGTATCTATTTATATGTCCAAAATATGTTACAGTACCTTGGTATGTTAATATTAAATATTCCTATTGTAGGAACTGCGAGCCATCCAGCTGATTTTGACTGTTCACTCAGAGCAACATCCAAACCAGCTGCTGCATCGTGCCCTCAAGTCCATTGTCAGGACTTATCGATTGCACCAGCAGCAACGTGCAGACATGCAGGCTGCAGCCCAAGCCAGATCTGATGCTGAGGCCGCCAGAAGGGAAAGAGAGGAAAGGAAGAAGGTTGAGGAAGCAGAGAAGAGGCAGAAGCAGGAAAAGATGGATGACACGGTAGAGGTTAGCGAACAGGTTAAACATGAGAGTGGAGAGGAGGAAACTCTTGTCGTTCGACGGCGAAAATCAGCAAGTCCAGAAACCCAAGGTAAGATTACAAGAGTTTTTTCCATGAGAAAAAAATGTATGATTATTAGAGAAAATTTCCTGAGCATTGAAGAACGATGCTTGATTAGTGTTGGAATTAATTATGTTGAGAGGTTATCCGTTACATACAAATGTCTCATTGTTAACCTTTACCACGCCCAATAAAAATTGTGCAACGTTCCTCCTGGAGCCAGATTCCTTTTTGACAATTTGCATAATGTTGATGGGTGTTTGCAGAATGTAATCAATTTTTGGTATTTAGAGATTTTATTACATATTTAAAAAAGGGAAATAAAGAATTCAATAGTGAATCTAATATGTACTTTTTGTTGGTGTATGTATGATTTTTGTGGCCACTTCATGAGACATGCAGGTTTGGAGAACATAGTCACAACAGGCAAAATTGAAGGCAACAGAGACAGAGGGTGACAACGTGAGAAAATATTAGACAACCTGGCACGGCAGGGAAACAACAAAGATCTTGATACATAATACTGTGGACAGAGAACTGTGGAAAGCCATGACCGCCTACTCCAGCTGGCACGGCACCTGATGATAAGGATGATGTATGATATGTGATACGTGATATACTGAATTTAATGATGTACATTTTGTTGGTGTATGTATGATAGGCAAGGAAAATATGAAGATAAAAAAATGCACACACACAAAAATTAATGAAAAATGGCTGACTCATGTTTGCATCTGATCTATGAAGTCCATGAAAAAATGCTGCTAAATAACGCAAATTTATAATATTTATATTTTTTCACAAAATATTTTTTGTGAAAATAATTAACTCGTACATGTCACTAACCTTGTCGATCCGTTCTCTACTAGCTCCTGGAATATTTGTCAGAGATCACAAAGTAATTATATTAAATTCTGAATGTCATGGCATATTGTTTGCGATGTCATTTAATTCAGAAACTAATGTTTTCATAATGTCTTCTTTGTAAACAAACGTAATTCCCAATTTCTCACCATTAGAAACACAATCCAAAAGAATTTCACTAAAATTGGCTTCAACTTGATTTGCGATGATTGTAACAGATGATTAACAATTAAAAATCTTCTCCGATTTGCCATCTGCTTTGCATACGACACCATGGGAAGTGGAAGATAGATATTTGCTAGCCATTTTTCTCACAATTAAAAAACTGAATTTAAACTTATCGTAGTTACTAAACTGTATAGCTGTGTGTCACAATTAAGCTACCACAACGTTAAAGAAGTTATGTCCTGTAATTTAAAAAAAGAATTTGTGTGTGTGTGCCAATGGTGTGGTAATGGTTTTAAAAAAATAAAATTTCTATTGATTCTTGGTTAGAAACCAAGTACACTGGATCACACAGTACACTGGATATTCCCATAAGTGCTCCACTCTCCGTCCCAGCAGACATCCAAGAGTATGCAGACTCACAGCTTCAGTCAGATGTTGATTATGTGATCTTCATAACTTTCCAGAGAGGATACATTTTTCTCCCCTCACCCCTGGCTATGTCCCCTAACCCCTGATTATCCCGCCTCAGCCCTGTTTATCTCCCCTCACACCTGGTTATCTCCCATATCTATCATTCTATATATGTGTACATTATCAGCTCTGATTTATTACAGACTGAAGAGGTTTGCTGAATGTACTCACTACAGTGATACAATCACTAAGATATATTCACTACAGTAATACAGTTACTAAGATATATTAACTACATTGATACAATGACTATATTAAATACAGTGATTAAAATGACTATATTAAATACATTGATACAATGACTATATTAAATACAGTGATTAAAATGACTATATTAACTACATTGATACAATGACTATATTAAATACAGTGATTAAAATGACTACGTGATTGAATGATTAAGATTTACTTGTGATATTGTTGAGTTGAAATACGTGCCTTAGATGACTCTCAGGGCAACCAGTTAGCAGTTTAGGATAAGAGTTGATAGAACTAGTTAGCAGTTTAGGATAAGAGTTGATAGAACTAGTTAGCAGTTTAGGATAAGAGTAGATAGAACTAGTTAGCAGTTAAGGCAGAAGGTTAGGGAACTTCTAAACAAGGTGGAAAAAATAGATGGTTATCATGAAAATTATATTTTGTTTGTATACCAGTAAAACCATACATTTTTTTGTACAAGTAAATTCAAGAAGGAAGCCAAAGGATAAATTAAAATTCTTGAGACTAACGGGAATTAAACTAGTCCGTTCAACGGCACCAGTTCTTCTAGCAACTCTCGTACACGGGTTTTTCCGTGCTTGACTAACCGCATCTCCAATAAAAAGATGCCATTTGGTCAGGACATTCAAACTGTACACTCAAAGTCATTGAGAACAGACTGATCGAGACAAGGACTATTACAAAGATAATGAACATCCTGTACAAGTATTGAAGTATCCTCCAGTAACAACAAACATATAACAGATGTTCTAGAACTAATACGAATGTTATAATATTTTATCCATGTTTACAAGAAGACCTATTGGCCCTTGTAGAACTGATACGGATGTTATAATATTTTATCCATGTTTACAAGAAGACCTATTGGCCCTTGTAGAACTGATACGGATGTTATAATATTTTATCCATGTTTACAAGAAGACCTAATGGCCCTTGTAGAACTGATACGGATGTTATATGTTATAACATATAACGCTGAAGAAGAGTATGTCAATATGTTCCTCATGTCATAGAAAATAACTTTTAGCCACTCCTATTCTCCTTGTAACTTCTGTTTCTGTTTATATTATCAGATACCCCTAATAAGAAGCAGCGCAGAAGTGAAGAAACTGAAGAAAACGTGGTCGGTTCTTCAACAATAGATAAGGGATTTACCAGTTCTCCAAATACAGACAGGACTATATGCGATGCTTCTTTGGGTGATAGAACCTCAGAAGAAGAACTTGAAGAACAATGCAGCAGTATAGATGAGATACATGAATCTCAGATTCAGTCAACTTCAGATATCACTGCTTTACCATCATCATCATCGTTGTCCTCCTCATCACCACCACCATCATCATCAAAAACTTTAGTCAGCCCGACCAGGAGCAGAATTATTGCAGCCAGACAACCTCTCTCGCCTCATTTATGTTCATCATCAGTAGATCATGAGGACAATACAACCCAAGATAACCCAAGCAGTAAAGCTGGTGCTGCTGATGTTGATCAAACTGTGTTACATTTCAGTAATGCTGAGGTCTCTTCAAGCACCGAAGGCCAGTCTGAAGATGTCATAAATTCCTCTGAGAAATTAATTTCTGATCAACCTACTGTCTCAAGCTCTGTAAATATACGACCTTCCACATCCCAAGCTTCTAGTACATCTGGGACAGTTCAGAGAATCAGTGACGGAATGGGACTGATTGTTAGATCACAGGGTGCTGATGTCTACGATAAGGTTGTGAAAAGCGCTGAAGCAGTTTTGGCTCTCTTATCAAGGCTGTATGAAAGTAACCAGAGGAGCTAATCTGTCATAAATATGTGCATTTCATGTCTGCTTTAAAATGTTTGTAATGTCAATCAAATCATTTTCTATCAATATTATTATGTATGTGCTGTCTGGTTTATGAAGCTGCCCATGTATGTATGTTAATTACTATCTCATGTTGGCGTTACATCTAGGCTTGCCAGGTAGAAGCAGAATCCTCAGATAAACATTTGTAACATTATATTTTTTTAATTTGGATATAAAAGTTTGAATTTAATCCACACTTTTTCCATTTCTTGTCATAATTCTACTGTACAGTCTGAAAGCTTAGTTCCTCTAGGATACGCTGATATGAATTTCATCATTAAACTGTTGTGTGGTCACCAGCCATGAGACAAACCCTAGACAATACTGAAATGTTCAAGATATAATAGTATCTGTTAATTGTACATACATGTTTACAAGTTTTGCATATTTTTCTCTCGATTAAGAACTAGCAACAAAACTACAGAACATTTATGACAGGACTATCCTGTGTATATTTATTTATTGTCTTTCTCTGCTTTTGTTTTAAAGAGTCACATGAGTGAATGTCTATCGGTTTTCAGGCTATAGCTTGTTTGGTCGCTCAATATACAGTAAGTAATATTGTGACATCTCAGAATGCGGGTAACTCCTTTAATCCAGAATCTTGGTGTCCCTCTGTATCTTGCTTTTTCCACTTTCATGTTGTATGCTCTTGCAACTGGCCAATAAGGGTTCATTTTCATGAAGTGACCAAACCATTTCTGTTTTTTGATATGTTTGACCACAAGTATTGTTCCAACAGATTTTGTAATCTCTTCATTCCTCACATGATCTCTTCTTGTTCTGGTTTGCTGCTTTTCTTAGACATTTAATTTCACATGTAGTAGGCTTTATTTTTTGTTCTTTAGTTAGTGCCCATGTCTGAGATTGATAACACAATGTTGGTATGAAGATTGAATTGATAATTTACCTTTTTATTTCCATCGGGATAGGTTTGAGTTTGAAAATTATTGTAAGTTTATAATTTACAGTGTACACGATTTATATAGCAAATATTCTGGCCCATCAATTCTTCATACACAACTATATGGAAGTAAGAAGATTAGTTAGTTAATGATCATCATTATTCACATGGGACTCATTCAGAGATGCTCAAATCTCCACATGAATATATCCACAATTGCTCAATGACTGACAGATTCAGTTCTATGTTGGTTGATGAATGTGGTTCTAAGTCCATAATGACGCTTATTTCTGGAGATGCCACATTTCAAGCCCAGCTTCTTTATTTTGGTTGTGAAAAATATCCACATTAATTTCATCTGTCAGCTGTGTCTCTCTCGTAAATAGTTGAGTATATCAGCCTTTGATTGTTGAGTATATCAGCCTTTGATTGTTGAGTATATCAGCCTTTGATTGTTGAGTATATCAGCCTTTGATTGTTGAGTATATCAGCCTTTGATTGTTGAGTATATCAGCCTTTGATTGTTGAGTATATCAGCCTTTGATTGTTGAGTATATCAGCCTTTGATTGTTGAGTATATCAGCCTGATTTATTGTTCTACTACTCATTATAGTGGCAGAACTTGCTTGTCTGCCTGCAATCTCATTATTCTGGATACCCGAATGAACCCAAAAAAATGAACATGACTCCTTTCAGCTTCAATCTCCTCATTGTCTCAAGCCACCATCCTAAAATTGTTCTAAAACTTGTCCTAAGACTGAATGATTTGTTGTCTACATAACAAGAAATGGCATATTTAAGTCCTAAAACTGAATTATGTCAGGAAACAAAATTCCATAGCATGGAATCTATGTTTTTATCATTTAGACATGTGCCTTTGGCACTAATGGTGTGGTTATGAAAGTACACCTTCTACTCTGTTTTTGGTTATTTTCTGTATTCTCCAGCTGTGGTTCTATCTTTATTTCCTGTTCTCTGTGTTGTTTAGGGTCTTCCACATTTTCTCCTACTCTTTATATGTCCATCTTGAAGCAGAAGTAAGGACGAGAGAGTTTGACACTTATGACCAATCTAGAGAAATGGATACAATCCTTGGAACATAAATGCTATAGACAAATACCACAGGTTTATGATAGAGAGAGATCATGTAACAAAGAAATATTATGAATAAATAGAAACGTCTATGTAGGATTTCTAGAATAAATTTCAACAATTAAATGAAGAAAGCACAGTTGAAGACAGATGTTTTGGGCCATTGTCACAAATAAAACGGTGACAACGCATTTCCATTCTCTGAACTACATTCTGCTGGAAATCTAGTTTGATAATTGTCCTGCTACAAGAGATATACCAATGGGAGTTTGAGGATGAACACTGAAGAAGTAGAAGAAAGAAAGCTGATAGGGTTTGGGAACATCAATTCAAATGTCTCCCTGTTTAAAATGGTATCTCACAGAACAGTGGTGGGTAGAAGAAGTAGTGGAGGTCAGAGAAAAGTATGGATTGACAACATAAAGCAATGGGCATCACTTGCCTTCAGATGACAGAGAAAATGAAGATATATGCTATTGCTACCTCTTCAGCATCCTTACGCCCCTAATGGATTTTGAGATATGCTGATATTACTACAAATACTACTACTACTACTGCTACTACTACTACTACTACTACTACTGTTGCTATACTGCTACTAGCAGTAGATCCAGATCACGAGTGGGCAACCTGCAGTCCATGAACCAAATGCAAACATGTTCGATTAGTAAAGAGCCATTCCTGTAACTTAAGGCTTCATTACTATTATAAGTATATACATAAACACAACTGGAAAAAATGAGGTATTTTGTGAGGGGGTGTCTGGGAAGTCATTTGGAATAGATTTGATAATTTTCATTGCCACAGCCTTTGTTTTGATATTTTGTCAGATCAGAGGCTAGTATATATTATAATTCTAAATCAGTTTGGCAGATCATTTGTCATCTTTCCACCATCCCTACCCCAACTCCAGACCTAGATGACTCTGAAATTAAACAATATAATAAATGCAGGTATTCCTAGGTGGTTGGTTTTAGATTACAAACATTGCTGGATCATTGAAGAGATGGCTTTACTGTTAACATTTGTTATCTCGGTGAATGTTAACTTATTCAGCTAGTTAGTTACTTGCTTTCATTTTGGAAGTTCAGTTTTTATAAATCCGTGAATATCTACATGATATTCTGGATTCAGTCAGCTATTCTGCAGGAACTGTAGAATGAACACTGGAAGCTGGATTTGTCAGGATATAAACTGCTTGTAATAAGCTGGTGGAACATGAACATATGTATCTACTTGGACATCTGGCAGTCTGTCAACCTGGTGGAATATAAACATTTGTATATACCTGGACATATGTCAACCTGGTGGAATATAAACATATGTACCTACTTAGAAATACTTTTACAAGATCTTTGGCATTACTGCAGGTTATCATCAGAGCACACCAGACAAGTTCATAGGTGGTTCAATTCCCATCACAATAAATCCATAATAAAAATTACTCGCAGTTTCAGCTCAGTGTTTATTTATCAGTCTCATTGTATATTTATAATGTATCTCATTTTGGGCCGTTGCGAGCTTTATTACAGTTATTTGGTGATCAATTTTATTATTCATTGTCGAACGTCAACTGGAGTGTGCCAGGTTAACAAGATCCCTAGGATCATACAGTTTCTTCTTCAATTTTTGCTTTCTAATAACCAGGACAAAATAGTGTGGTTTTTCTCCGGGGAACGTCAAGTATGTTGAGCTGTTGGTTTTAAATTTGAGTTGTGTATGGAATTAAGCTCTGGGGAGAAAGTATGAAATTAAGCTCTGGGGAGAACTACTCACATTGCATACCTCTGAAAGTTGAGTCTCATGGGTATGAAATTAAGCTCTGGGGAGAATTACTCATATTGCACAATGGGATGTTAAAAAAAGCTCTATTATTCAAAATTATAGAAGATAAAAACAAACGTCACAGTCTGTTATGTCACATATCCAGAGTCTACATTTTATGACTAGTTCTTGTCTGTAAATCTCCTGTGAGTAGGAGGCTTCATTAAGCCATTTGCAGAAAGCTCTAGAGAAACCATCTCTCTGCACATAAGTGGTAAGAACTAATCGCACATTGAGGGATTATAACAACGGCAGCTTTTTCCTGTTGTGCTGGTATGCATAATTTATCTTGCTGCTTGTGTGCTCCCACTTGATAATGGCAATGTTTTTGGTCATACCTCTAACCTCTTCATAATTCATTTATCATCTTTCTCCAGTCATCCTCTTCATAATTCATTTATCAGCTTTCTCCAGTCATCCTCTTCATAATTCATTTATCAGTTTTCTCCAGTCATCCTCTTCATTGCCAGGATTGTTGAAATTACATATTAATCACAACTCTTTCAAACTGCTTCCATAGTTTCTTTGGAAATGTGTCCTCTAGTAATCATTTTGAAAAGTTGATATAAATAACCAAATGGTCAGAGGGTGTCCGACAAAGTGGATGGTGCCGCAGTAACCTAATGAACAAATAGTCAAGCAAAATGAATTAAACAGGTTACTAAAACACTTACCTTGCCTATTAATAAAAATATATTTTAAAAGTATATATAAAAAACATACAATAAAACTAAACAGGACAATTCTCCACGTATCGGCTCAAATTGAACCTTTTTCAAGAGACAAATAACAGAAAACAACAAAATAAAAAATAAAATAGATGACTAGATTTCATCAAGCCCTGTCTCCAAAGCGCAGGGATGGCATCACCCGTTGTCGTTGCCATCCCTGCGCTTTGGAGACGGGGCTTGATGAAATCTAGTCATCTATTTTGTTTTTTATTTTGTTGTTTTCTGTTATTTGTCTCTTGAAAAAGGTTCAATTTGAGCCGATACGTGGAGAATTGTCCTGTTTAGTTTTATTGTATGTTTTTTATATATACTTTTAAAATATATTTTTATTAATAGGCAAGGTAAGTGTTTTAGTAACCTGTTTAATTCATTTTGCTTAAAAAGTTGATAGTGTAACATATTCAGGACATAATGACAAACACAGCATTTTTTTTTTACTGTAGTGATTTTTAGGCAATATAAATACTTCAGTATGCTGTCATTGCATTTTGAGCGGTCTGGATGCACAATTGAATTGCCTGCATCAGTGTTTGAATCTGGTAACACTAAAGATAGTAAAAATATTGTTAATGAAAAGTAAACAAAGAAGCAAGGGCTTTTTCTAAGTTGCGTTTCACTAGGGAGCCTTATAAAGAAAACGGAGTAATTTAAAAAAAAAAAGTTTATCAAGGATTTTTCATTTACAATATCTTATATTGATTATTTTTCATTTACAATATCTTATATTGATTATTTTTCATTTACAATATCTTATATTGATTATTTTTACTATTTTTTGTTTAATTAGTAACAGTAGATTATTCTTAGTGTTATGATTTCTTATTTTTGTTACTGTGGAAATCTTCTCACACTTTGGTTATTATTTGAACCTGATACAGTGGAATCCCTCTATAGCTGATTTATAACAAATCCTTTTATAACAAATTTCCCTATTTAACAACACTTTTTTAAATCCCCAATTATATTTATTCTATATTGTTTGTACTGTATGTAACGAATATCTGTTATTACATACATATTTTGTCGGCTCGAACCAAGTTGCTATAATAGGATTCCACTGTATCTAGGTCATCTGAGACTCGTTCTGTACCTGTCAAACACATACTCAACCTAGTAGCAATGATCATGAAAAATCAAGTACATGATGTAAACAAAGGCCAGATTTTGAAAAACTGCCAGTAACATAATAAATCTCATTAGAAATTGTTCTTACTTAAAGCAGAAGAGCCAAACAACTATGTATTCAACTGTTTTCTCTGCAGTTGTAAACAAAAATATAATGCAGATGCATTTCTGGCAAGTCTGTGTACAGTTAACGTTAAGCACGCTATGTTTACAATTACGTAATTTCTCTCCTACGGGTGGATTTCTTTTGAAAGTGTTGCGTAATAGTTGGTGGCTGTTTTGAAAACATGATAAATTTTTTGTTGTTAGAGATATTTAAATATTTGTACATATAAATAAAGAACTGCATATATTGGTGTAAGTTTTGTGTGTGTGCGTGCATGATACGAGATGTGTGAGAAAGTCATAAAGATGTTTTTTCACAAAAAACATACAAATTTTAACACACAAAAACGAAACAAAAATAATAAAAAACTCCTTTTTTTTTTTTTTTGAATTTTCCTGGAGTGGTAACACTGATACAGACTGAATTCGAAAGTATTTATGGTCAAATTGTCATAATTTCACAGAGGACAATGAATAAACAATATAGGTTTGTCATAAAATGTTGTCTAAACCTAGATGTACCGGTAGTTCAAAACTGAATCGCTTTAAAATAGTTAATGTCTAACTTCAAATTATAGAAAATAGCATGGTCTAACCTATTTTTTTACAATGATTTTACTGAAAATACGATAAAACAAAGTCTATAAAATCGATTCACTTTCATGGCGATGCCAGTTTTGAAGATGTGACTGATTGCGGAAATTTCAATATTTCAGTAAAATTTGGTCCACAGTCGCCACTAAACTTGCAGAAAAATGAAATCAAATTAATAACTTGGCCAGATTTCAAATATCTGGTATTTAAAAAAAGAAATTTGGCTTCTTTTATTGTTTACAGGAGACCTAGCAACGGGGCTCACATGGGACAAATAGACTCTACAGCCATTGACAAGAGATGTGTAAAACATTGTCGAATGCACTCTACTGCCACATGGTTACGGTTAAGTAAATTGATTAGTTTAACTTGACAAGTGGAACTTGGTCAAATTTTATCACAGCTGTCATCTCATCTCATTACCCAACCAAGACAAAGTAAAAATCTGGCATGTGTACACCCCATGATTCTATAGCATGTCCCATTTTTAAATGTTAATTGGTGGCTTCTGTACTGTTGAATGAAGTTTATTCGGCTTTTGTTATAAAATTCCTGCAGATCAGATCAGCAGGATATAGTTCAGAGAATGAAATGTGTTGTGTCACAGTTTACAGTTTAGTTGCAATATCTGCACCTTTCGGCCTACGACATCAGCATGGCTTCTGGGTCCATTTTACCCTATATAAGATGGGACAGTCGTCTCCACCATATAACCTCCTTAGTAGTATCTTATGACATGCTTGGCAGGTATCAGTATAGTTATCATAGGTGTTAACTAGTACAGATTTTCTGTATTTATACAAATTTCAGGTCACCCCAGAAAAACAGTTAAAAAAATTAATATTTTTAGAAAAGATGATTAGGCGATTACTACTAATGCAGACGTTTTTAATGTTTTGATGGACAAAACAAAAATGTCTGGGGATTGGGGGGGGGGGGGGAGCAAATATAGACATTTTTATTGAGATGCGGAAATAAAATGTTAAAAATATGAATTTATGGAAAAATAAGTTGGCATGTGTTATTCCTTGTTTCCTTTCTGAGCCAGGAAACATTGCTGGAGTGAGATCCTATTTGTGCTGTGATGTTATTTATGTGAATGTTGAGAGAGAGATTAAGATCTCTTGTGTACAGTTGTGTCATTTGTGTGAATGTTGAGAGAGAGATAGGGTCCCCTGTGTACATTGGATGTTATTTATGTGAATATTGAGAGATTATGGTCCCCTGTGTACAGTGGTGTCATTTGTGTGAATGTTGAGAGAGAGATTAGGGTCCCCTGTGTACAGTGGTGTCATTTGTGTGAATGGTGAGAGAGAGATTAGGGTCCCCTGTGTACAGTGGTGTCACTTGTGTGAATGTTGAGAGAGAGAGATATGGTTCCCTGTGTACAGTGGTGTCATTTGTGTGAATTTTGAGAGAGAGATAGGGTCCCCTGTGTACAGTGGATGTTATTTTTGTGAATGTTGAGAGAGTTTGTGTTTGTGCAACCAAATTTCAAGATTTTGTTTGCGCAACCTTTGAACTAGTTTCAAGTTTGTTATTTGGGATTAAGATTCCCTTCAAGCTTCACGTCAGAAATGAATATACAGTAAAATCTCAATATAACAACTTGATATGAACAAACAACATTTATATGTAATAACAGAAATTCTCTATATTCAGTACAACAAAATTTATATGTAATAACAGTTCTCTATATTCAGTACAAACAGTATACAATAAATATAATTGGGGATTTTGAAAATGTGCTGTTATATAGGGAAATTTGTTATAAAAGGATGCAGCTATAGAGAATTTTGTTATAAAAGGATGAGTTATAGAGAAATTTGTTATAAAAGGATGAGTTATAGAGAAATTTGTTATAAAAGGATGAGTTATAGAGAAATTTGTTATAAAAGGATGAGTTATAGAGAAATTTGTTATAAAAGGATGCAGCTAATGAGAATTTTGTTATAAAAGGATGAGTTATAGAGAATTTTGTTATAAAAGGATGAGTTATAGAGAAATTTGTTATAAAAGGATGCAGCTAATGAGAAATTTGTTATAAAATAATGAGCTATAGAGAATTTTCACTGCACTAGTGTTTCTTTTGATATTATTTTTTTGTTGCTGCATGTTCCCATTCTCTCATCGCTGTCTCATTTATTGCGGATGACGTGTATTGTGAATCATTTTATGTTTTCTGGTTATATACATTATTTTTGTCCAAGTGCTGTATGTATTTTTTTGGGGCAAATGCAGTTTGATTACTTGATTTCTATAATGTGCATGCATTTATAAATGTTTATCTCCCCTTCAGTAAAACGGCAAGTATATATGATTTTATCCGAATGCCATTAAGTGAGAAAATGTTATCAATGTTTGCGAAGAGTATCACATTTTCTATTTCCCTATTTAGTTCAGAAAATTGGATCTACTGTTTTTATTGTTGATTTAATTGCAGATTTATTCAGTGCTGTTTTTGGTTCAGTTTCACGCTAATTGTACAGGAAAACATCGCTCATCAGTCAAATTAAGTCATGAACTACCAGTATGTTTTTATTTTTTTTAAGAAGACTATAAAATCTCAGCAGGTTCATGAATTTTGAGCTCCATGTGGGGCAAGGCATATTTTGAGCTCCATGTGGGGCAAGGCATATTTTGTCTAGTATGAATAAATTTCACATACGGACGTTTAACAATTGACAACGCCGTTATCATTCAACTGATGTGTGTGTTGTGTTATGTGAATTTTATGTGCGTGCTTTTTACAAGAATAAACATTTCTTTTAAAGTGTGTTGTGTGTGTGTGTGTGTGTTGTTAATGAGTGAAGAAATCAAGTAAAAGAATTTATGATGTGGTATACTTGTGTTTTTTTCTTTCTGTGTCTCCGTCATGTGTAATACAAGGATAAATCAATAACATAAACATTGGATGCATTAGCACACAGAGTCATAGGAATACGACATTGGATGGATCAACACACAAAATTAAGGCCGTAGGGGTACTACATATATGCATCAACATACAGTCAAGATAATAGAGGTACCACATTGGATGCATCAACACACAGAATCCTCCAGTAATCTCTATCTTCAGAAATGTAATGGAATTTAGAAAAACTATTACCATCAAGTCTTTTATGTTTTCTGTCCATTATTTTCTTAGCCCTCCTCCTCCTTCGATTGTTCCCTGCAGTATCATTTTTGACAAGAAATCATGTCGACATACTTGTCCAAACCATGCAAGTTTTAGTGAGTTTATTCTTGAAAATAATGATTCTTGTGGATCTGTATGCATCTCTATTTGATTTCTTATGTACACCGTTTGTCATATGCTGCCTATTTGATTTTTTATGTACACCGTTTGTCATATGCTGCCTATCCGAGATGTGCAAAATTTATGTATAACATTTTTTCGAAGACCTGCATCCGTCTCTCTATGCCTGCAGGGAGTACCCAACTCTCAAACCATACAGGATAATAAAAAACAAGAGTTGGTTACACATTTAACACAGATAAATGTAGCCGCTAAATTCTTCCTCACAACATGAGCTTGTACATCTGTGTGATGGGTTCAGAGTCTGTGGCAGCAGGGTACAGAATGTGTCTGTGATGGCCAAGGTACAGTGGAATCCATCTATAGCACATCCTTTTATAACATATTTCCCTTTATAACAACACTTTTCAAAATTTCCATTTATAATTATTTGTACTGTATATAAGGAATTTTTGATATTACATACATATTTTGTCGGTCTGGACCAAGGGATGTTATAATGGGATTCCACTGCAGACAATTGTGCATCCTGATTGTTCAAAAAGCAATGGGAAACTACTGAATGTATTTATATTGCCTAGAAAATCACTACAACCAAGAAAATGCTGGTTTGATGGCTACATCATGAATAGGATATGCTACATTATCCTACCCATACTGCCAGGCCTGACAGAAGTAACAGTAACACTTCAACGCAACGTACTTGTTCTAGAAAGTGACTTAAGAAGTAGAGTGTAGGGTTGTCTGTCCCATTCAATGATCTCAATTGTGATCCTCCTCCTCTGCGTTCGTTCTCAAACTCCTGCAGATTAACATGATGTAGTCCGGAGAACGGAATGTGTTGTGTCATGGTTTACAGCATCGCTGCGATATCTGCGCCTTTCGGCCTGACACATCCGACTTCAGCATGGCCTTGGGTCACTGACCCTATATGGGATGGGACAGCCAAATCCATCACATAACCTCCTTAGTCGCCTTTTACGACATGCGTGGAAGGTAAACAGTGTTGCCATTCTTTGCTCCCCTTTCGGGCCTCGGCAACACACGGGCGAATCTCAATTGTGATGAAGTCTGCTGAAGACCTATTTTTGGACAACTTGGAAGAAATCAATCAAATCCTTCTCCAGATAAGTCCTGTGAAATGGTCATGACAGTTGATTGGTCACATAATGTATAAACTGACCAATGAAAATCTTGAATCAGTCAAGATAGGTGACTGCACGGGACCTGATTTTAATCTGCAACATCTCTCTGGATTGCAGGAAAGTCACTGCACAGTTCCCTCCAGAAGATGTGCTGCTCCTGGCATCCCATCCTAGAGCGACATAGTCTCTGGGACGTGTAAAAGCTATGGAGAAAACTACCCATCAACACAAAAAAACACAGGAGAAATACAAATCTTGAGCTGATATTGAAAGTTCATCTAGAGATGATAGTCAAACCTCATCTGGAGCTGATAGTCAAATCTTATCTGACAAAGAATAACTCGTACTTCCTTGGGGTTCTATTGTCATCAGACGTCTCCTTCTCTCTCCCCCCCCCCCCCCAAGCAAATAAAGACCTTTACTACTAAGAGCTCTGCCAAAAGTCATGCCCCTCCCCTAGCGATTGTTGAGTATTATTTTCATTCTGTTCTACTAGCAGTACTACCTTTTATCGGCAGCTGTTCACTGTATCAAGGGATTTCGATACTGAACGAAAGTGCTGGACTAAGACAAAGCAAATGTAAAAATTAATGGAAATATATGTTACTAATGTTATCAAGACAGGAGACAACGGACATACAAATAGAAGCCTACATACGGAAGTTTATATGGTGTGGCGATTCACGATGTTGCTTGTTTTGTAGTGCTACATATAATGTTCTATTTTCCTATAATCATTCGCTATTCGGGAACATCGCTATTTTCCAAAATGTTCTATTTTGTATCGATATAAAGAGAGAGAGAGATTAAGGCATAGTATAAACATATTCTGGGAAAGAGAAGAATCAAAGCTAGAAATGTCAACAAGATAAGAAAAGACAGACATAGCACGATGATCTGATAGTGTACAGGGAGTATATTACCTTTTCCGAGATGAGGCATTGCATTATTTATAAAGAAATTTGGTTCCTTTCAACAAATAAAACAAGGAGTTCATGATTGTGTACTTTCATCAGATCTGTTCTCTTTATACAGTGAAAATATAATGCATACAATAGATGATTATTATATCCCAGGAATATCAGTGGGAGGATATAACATAAATAATTTGAGATATGCGGATGACACTGTTCTGATTGCTAAAAGTGAGGAAGGCCTTCAAGACTTAATGAATGTGGTAGTCACAGATGGGGAAAAGAGAAATGCCTCTTCATAAATATCAAGAAAACAGAAGTAATGGTTATTTCAAATAAATAAAATACCACACCTTGCAAGATCAAAAGGAATGATCTGCCTATAGTATTAAAACAGGTCAACCAATTCACATATTTAGGTGCAACTATTACAGCAGATGGAATTAGTTCAACAGAAATAAGAAGCAGAATATGGCAGGCAATAACAAAATTCAGAAAAAATGAAAAATGTATTGGGTAATATAACCTTGTCATTAGAGGAGATGAAGAGAGTTATGCAGTGCTACACAACTCCTATACTAACAAATGGATGCGAGTCTTTAACAATAAACAAACATGAAAATGGGAAATTAGAGGCACTAGAGATGAGGTTCTACAAAAGAATGCTGAGAATACCATGGTCTGCCAAGGAAAACTAACGTAGAAGTATTGAGAGAGTCAAATACGAGACGAACATTTTTTGGCCGCATTTATGAGACAAGGAGTTCTGGGGAACTTAGTCACAACAGGCAAGATTGAAGAAAACAGAGACATAGGGCGACAACGTGAGAAAATATTAGACAGTTTAACACCTGGCATGGCAGGTAAACAACGATCTTGATAAATAATGCTGGAGATAAAAAGCTTCGGAGAGACATGATCGCATATGCCAGCCGGCATTGCACTTAATGATGTTGATAGACAAAAATTATTGTGTCAAGGGAAAGTACTCTTATCTATTTGCGCCGCCTGTTCCGGTTGTTATGTTATGATCGTCATCTAACACTTTCTTAGTCGAAACGCAAGTCTGTTAGTACTATTGTTAGGTTTGCAGAACGATTACAATGATACATGAATTGCGATCGATCATGACAATATAACTGTAGCAGTGCTGTATAATTTTACTTTTACAGTGTAAATAGTAATACTATTTAATTATCACTATACTTCATAAGTTGATGCCAGAGTGTACTGTTGGTAAAGAGACAGCTGTTTGTTGTGTTTCGTTTGAGTTTAGTCAGTCAGTTTTAGTTTAGATTAGTTTAGAAAGATATCATATAGTATAAGATATCCTTGTGATTGTGGGGGATTCATAGTGCAAACCAAGAGACGATGGACTGAAGAGATTAAAGAATACGTGAAATTAAAGAATACGTTGTTGGAAAATGCAAGCCTCATGACTCAAGAAAAGGAAGGCTTCAGGGAAATCATTGTGAAGACAACGTTCTGGCAGATAATAGGCCTACAAATCACATTACACACAACAGTCAACACTATTCATTCACTATATTATTTTTTAGAATATACTGATAATTATGAATACTGTACTGTAATACTATTCATTAATTTTCCTTTTGTGCTGAAGTTAGCGCAGAGGTCAGATCTCTCCAATTCTGTCTGTTCAACGCTATTCTGTGCAGTTCTTGAATAGTATGGACATTGATTGTTTTACTTTCTCTAAGTATTGTTCTTCTGAGTGTTTCTTTTGGTCTACCCCTGACTCTTTTGCCTGTAGTTATTCATTCAAGAGATTGGTGGTGTATTCTGCTGATGTCTGCACATAGGACATGCCCTGTAATACTATACTATAACAATTATACTCACATGGTTATGTTGGCCTAGGTGATGAAGTTTCTCACAACTCTTTTGTATCAAACTGACACTATTCTGTGTCCAGTGCTCCTCTCAAGTCGGATACTTTATCTATCATTCTATGCATTATGTGGTGGCGTCCAATTGACAATTCCATTGCTGACTTAGTAATATTCTGCAATGACCAATTGTCCAGCAAATTCTCTATCTATTATCCTGTCTTGCTATTATGCAAATATGAGCTAGTATAGCGGACTAAAAGAGACAACCTTTGTTCTAGGCTACATGTTCAGAGCATCATAAAAATAGGAGAGGCCAAGGGAGAAAGTAAAAAGGGGTTTTCTCTGGAAAGAAAGAAGAGCCTACAACCACAGATTGTTACCGAGCTTAGGCCTATATACTATTTAGATCTTTATACTAATCACATGCAGTCTTAAGAGTGACCATGATTCACACTTTGAAAAATTTGAGCAGGCGAGGTCCCTTAATGCATTAACTATATCAGATTGATCTATCTAATGATGATTTGACCATGCTCACCACTATATTGGCTCGCTCATTGCCCTCAACACTGTCATGTCCTTGCACAAATATAAAAGTAGTCTTTCTGGTCATTGATCATGTTTCTTCTTCTTCTTTCGTTCACTATTGATCATGTGAAAACTCCATCCATGGACAATGGATGACTCCCATTTCAACTTTGTGGATCATGTTCACTGAGTCATGCATGAATTAAAATAATTCTGTGATAGCCTTTATCTCCATCATTAAAGTGCTTGTGGTTGTAGTGAAGGCACCACTGGATTCTTTGACAGTTTTTTCACTGGACCGTGCATAGAGTTAATGATGAATAACTGATCCATCAGTCTAGATTATTATGCCGGGAGCCGTGTAGCATAATGATTAGCGTACTGTCTTCATGTATGAGTGCTCCAGGGTTTATGGGGCGAAAATGTTTTTCAGATCGCAACAGCTCCAGAGTTGACCCAGCCTTAAATGGGTACCAGATTAATCCGAGTAGTAAAGACTGCAAGGGAGAGGAGATGGTTACCGCCCTAATATAGCAGAGCCACTGAAATGCGAGATCACTAACATCTCACACCCCTACTGCATCACTAAATGCTATGGGTTAACTGTACTTTATTATTATGTAATTTTCTGCAGTGTTATCTTCAATGAGCCCTCTGACTTCTGCATCCACTGCCTCCAGATGTTTTTCCTTGCAACTTCTGTAGAGTGTGATGATTATAGAGAATGTACCACATAATGTAGGCCGACTGGGTATCCGCTCTTCCCCGGGGCCAATGCAAAATAGTTGTTTGATAATATTTTCTGCCTGTGCCAATCATGATCTGCTCCTTGAACATGTTATTACCACCAAAGACGGATGTGTCTGGCCATTGGTGCAAATAAAACGGCGACACAATGCATTTCCATTCTCTAGACTACATCCTGCTGCAAATCTAGTAGAATAATGGTCCTGCTACAAGAGAGATCCAGCGGGAGTTTGAGAATGAAATCTGAAGAAGAAGTGTATACATTATTTATAAACATTAAAAGCAGGAGATGACCATGTGTTGCTAGGGATCAAAAGGGGAGTGAAGAATAGCAGCACTGTTTACCTTCCATGCATGTTTTAAGAGACAATTACAGAAATTATTAGGTGGTCTTGACTATCCCATCTAGGGTCAAAGTGACCCAGAAACCACACTGGTCAAAGTGACCCAGAAACCACGCTGGTAATGTGTGTCGTGATGAATGACACATAGTGAAACTGTAAACCATAACGACACATTCTTTTGTGCAGATGGTCAAGGAAAGTTAGATATGAGACAGATATGATTAAGATATGAGACAGAAAACTGTAGACAGATATGATTAAGATATGAGACAGAAAACTGTAGACAGATATGATTAAGATATGAGACAGAAAACTGTAGACAGATATGATTAAGACCTGAGATTAAAGGCTGTGGACAAACATGGTAACCAATGCAATATGATGCAAACTAGAGTTTTCCTCAACACTGCAGGTATAAGTAACCAGACAAGGCTAGAGTTGTAAAGTGATTAAGACACTGTCCTCTCAACAGATTGAGGTCTTTAACATGTCACAGCACAGATCTGTTTGCTCGATCGTTATCTCATTTTGTTCGTTCACATACATACATACACAATGTGCACATCTACAATAGAAATCCTAATAGGTCATATTTAAATATCTGCTCTGCGGAACCATATTTTGACCTATCAACAGAAACATGCCATCGCACTAACCTATTGCATGTCACTGTAGAGGCCGCCCATTTGTTTCTGGACTCAAAGGGGAGCAAAGAATAGCGACACATGCCAAGCATGTCATAAGAGCTGACTAAGGAGGTTTTATGGTGAAATTGACTGTTCAATCCTATTCAGGGTCAAAATGAAGTCATACTAAAGTCAGATGTGTTGAGCCAAAAGGCACAAATATCATAGAAAAACTGTAAACTTTGATACAATGCATTCTGTTCTCTGGACTACATCGTGCTACTCTGCAGGAGTTTGAGAATGAATGCAGAAGACTGAGGCTACTTCATTCTTTCCAATGTCTGACAACACGCGAGTAGCCTCATGTAGTCAAACACAATAGTGTAGGTCAAAGTGTGTTTCTGTCAAAAAAAGGCCTCCAGTGATAAAATGTTTACATACAACCTGTTAGGACCTCTGTTGTAAATGGACATGTTGTATACTCACTTGTCGTGCTTCTTCTTCAACGTTCATTCTCAAACTCCCACTGGATTTCCCTTGTAGCAGGATCATGGTCCTAGATTTCCAGCAGGATGTAATCCAGAGAATGAAAATGCGCTGTGTCACCATTTTGTTTGTGCCAATGGCCAGACACATCCAACTTCGGCGATACTTGCCATAAATAAAACATTAATGTATGTTTACAGCATCATATGTTATTACATTTTGTTAAGTCACATTGCCTTAGTATTCCTATGTCTGGTACTTGCTACTTTAGTATTCCTAAATTTGATACTTGCTACTTTAGGTATTCCCATGTCTGATACTTGCTACTTTAGTATTTCTAAATTTGATACTTGCTACTTTAGTATTATTAAGTCTGGTACTTGCTGCTTTAGTATATCTAAGTCTGATACTTGATACTTTAGTATTACTTAGTCTGATACTTGCACACTCACATGCAGTAAACGAAACACTGTATTGAACTCAATTAATTTATAAATACTTAATTGTTTATATAAATAGCTTATTGTTCATTGACTATTTTCTATGGAACAGATATCTACCAACACAGATATCTGTGAAACACTTCACACAGAATGTCTGGAGTATCAGCAACAAGTGCTTGGAACTGGACCACTTTTTGTGGACATCATGAAAACATCAATACTTGGACTGGAAATGATTTTGGTTACTGTTTCGAGCAAGTGGCTATACTTGCACCAACTCATGCCTTATTGGCCATCATTAGTACATATCACTTTGGTCGTCACAGTACCAGCTTGGGAAGAAACAACTTGTATGTAAATTGGACATGGTTCTTAGTTCTCCGGCAGATCACAGTGTTACTTTTGTTAGCTAGTCCAGTCCTCCAGGTTGTTTTATCAGCAACTGTGAACCACACACATATTAGCATTGCTGATGGTGTAGTTATAGGGGTATCGAGTTTATCATGGTTCTTACATTTTTTCTATGTATGGAATTTACGATACCTTCACACTGACAGTTTAAGAGGCCCCCTAAGTGTTCTTATAGCGTTTTTGATAGTAGTGGCCAGTAATGCCATCCATGTGCACACAGTAATCGTGAAGCATATATCTCAACCAACGCACCAAGGCAATGCGGAGGAGTACTTTACATACATCAACGCTGTACTTTGTCTGCTCTATGCTGTGAGTGTTGTACCAAACAAACAGAGAATTTACTGGTCCAGATCCGTGTTCCAAGTGAATCAGGTGGATGATGAATCAGAACCACTAACATGGGAAACAATTCGTTCGTATTACGGAGTTAATGTAGCCAATGAAAATGCTGCTATAATCGCAGAGAAAAATGTTGGCTGTTTGTCATGGCTTACATTTCAGTGGGTGCAGAAGTTGATGACTAAAGGGGCTAATTTGAATATTAACAGTGGGGATGACCTATATTTGCTGCCAGAGAGGTTAAATACACATAAACTGGATACATATTTTGAAAATGTTCTGCACAAATTAGAAAGAGATTGCAGCTCAAAAGTTGTAAATATACCAAATGATTTAACAGAAAGCATGAGAAATTTTGCAGAACCGCTGCATGTGGACAATTCATCGTCTGTTTCCCAGTATGTTAACAGTTATCAGGGTAGCTCTTTAAATGGTAACTTGAATGAAGCAGATTTAGTGAATGATGTGCAGCCTTCAGCACACAATTGTGATCAAATTTGTACTCATGATTCTTCGAATGGCAGTCCTAGTCTCTTTAAAGCATTACTAACAGCATTTGGGTTGAAATATTTTATTTTGGGGATATTAAAATTCCTTGCTGATTCGTTTGGGTTTGCTGGGCCAATACTGCTGAACTATTTAGTCAGTTTCATTGAAAGTAAGTCAGATGAAGCTTATGAAGGGTATCTATATGCAGGAGGTCTATCGCTAATGACATTACTTTCAACGATTTTCTCGACTCAGTTTGACTACAATGTCCAAGTAGTTGCATATAAAGTTCGATGTGTACTTGTGACAACTATATATAGAAAATCGTTAACTGTTAACAGTGTTTTACAAAGCAAATTTACATCGGGAGAAATTGTAAACTTTATGAGCACTGACACAGATAGGATAATTAATTTTTGTACTAGTTTTCATGCATTTTGGAGCCTGCCTTTTCAGGTAAGGACTATTTTCTATTTGAGAAAATTGTTTGTCTTTAGTTGTTGTATGTATTTTTGTGATTTCTAATTCATTATTAATTTTGGTCTTGTTTTATTGATGTATTATTTAGAGATAATCATAGTATTGGCAATACTATTCTTCTTCTGCTTGTTCTTGTGCTTCCTGTTTTTCTTCTTTGTTCTATTGTCACTCTTGCTTCAGATTTCAACATTTCCTCTTCTTCTTTCATTCACTAGATTTCAATATTATTTCAGTATAAATATAAACTTACCATCTATTGAAGATCATGTTTTGTGCCTCAAATTTGCTAGCAGCCTTTGTCAGACCTGATGATGATGATGATTAAATAACCCCTTTAGCTGTCAATGGGTAGCTCTTGAAAATCCATAGTCTTTCTGAGAAATGCTTAGAGTCTTCTCATTTGTATAACTGAAGTGACATCCAGACTCATATTAGGTCTCTACCACAGAAGACGGACGTGTTAGGGCATTGGCGCAAATAAAACGGCAACACAGCACATTTTCATTATCTGGACTACATTCAACTGAAAATCTTGTAGAACCATTGTCCTGTTACAAGAGAAATCCTGTGGGAGTTTGAGGATGAACTCTGAAGAAGAATGTTAGGTCTCAAAAGCACAGATGTGTAAGGGAGGTTTATGGATGCATGTTTAGGCCCTGAAGGGAGGTTTATGGATGCATTTTTAGTCCCTGAAGGGTGATATTCTAGTGCACCAGTATCTCAAGATTACCATGTCATGCCAGAGACACAGCTAACTATCTGGACCAACTATCTCATCATTTATCTGTCAGATTTGTTGACCCATCCGAAGTGATGGTACATCTAGCATTCTTCCTCACTTGGGAGTCTGCCACGGAAGGACAAATGTGCAATGTCAACTGGTCTGCATCTCTTTTTCATCCATGGAAATTATTTGATGGAAGACAAAATTAATTTCCTTAGTCACTGTCTACAGTGGCCCTATTCTTTGCACCCTGGACTAAAGATCCAGGTCCTTGTCTCCACAAGGGCACCTTGAGATAGTAGAAGAGGACGAGTCACAGGTAGGACTAGGAAAATATACAATCAGCCAGTTCAGATAATCACATGTGCAAAGTACACCGGAGTCAGTTCAGATAATCACATGTCCAGAGTGCACCGGAGTCAGTTCAGATAATCACATGTCCAGAGTGCACTGAGTCAGTTCAGATAATCACATGTCCAGAGCGCACTGAGTCAGTTCAGATAATCACATGTCCAGAGTGCACTGAAGTCAGTTCAGATAATCACATGTCCAGAGTGCACCGGAGTCAGTTCAGATAATCACATGTCCAGAGTGCACTGGAGTCAGTTCAGATAATCACATGTCAAAGTGCACCTCAGTCAGTTCAGATAATCACATGTCAAAGTGCACTGGAGTCATTTCAGATAATCACATGCCCAGAGTGCACCAGAGTCAGTTCAGATAATCACATGTCCAGAGTGCACCGCAGTCAGTTCAGATAATCACATGTCCAAAGTGCACTGGAGTCAGTTCAGATAATCATATGTCCAGAGTGCACTAGAGTCAGTTCAGATAATCACATGTCCAGAGTGCACTGAGTCAGTTCAGATAATCACATGTCCAGAGCGCACTGAGTCAGTTCAGATAATCACATGTCCAGAGTGCACTGAAGTCAGTTCAGATAATCACATGTCCAGAGTGCACTGCAGTCAGTTCAGATAATCCACTAATCACATTTCCATATAGCCATTATCAATGATGCTTGACTTATATTCTTGTTACAGGTTGGAGTGTCATTATTTCTGTTATACCAGCAGCTTGGTCTGTCTTTTGTTGCTGGAGTTGCATTTGCTGTTTTGTTGATCCCAATCAACAGGTTGATTGCTGTGCAGATTGGTAAACTCAGTAAAAAGATGATGATGTGTAAAGATGAGAGAGTTAAGGTGAGTGTGAAGATGAGAGAGTTAAGGTGAGTGTGAAGATGAGAGAGTTAAGGTGAGTGTGAAGATGTTGAGAGTTGAAGTGTAAAGATCATAAGAGTTTAATTGTGATAACAATATTTCACTCAAAGGTCATTAGTTCTTCTTCTTCAGCATTCATTCTCAAACTTCCGCTGGTTCTCTCTTGTAACAGAGCAATTGTCCTACTAGATTTTCAGCTGGAGATGTAGTCCAGAGAATGTGTTTGCTGCCACTTTATTTACACCAATGGCCAGACATATCCATCTTCAGAGGAAATCATCAGTTTCTTCTTCTTCAGCGTTCATTCTCAAACTCCCGCCAGATCTCTCTTGTAGCAGAACAATGGCCGTACTAGATTTCCAGCAGGATGTAGTCCAGAGAATGGAAATGTGTTGTGTCGCCGTTTTATTTGCGCCAATGGCCCGACACATCCATCTTCGGCGGAAAAATCATCAGTTTGATCCCAAAGATTTACAAGCAGTAAATCTTGTATATCATTTTGTGCAATAAATGAGGTATCCTCAGATCTTTTTTTTCTTACTGAGAAAATTCCAACTCTCAGCAGTGTGCAATACCTTTAGAATACTGTACACATGGCTTTAAAAAAAATGGAATTGTGCAGATGAAGTGCTGTGGGGTTTCAATAAGAGGGAAGCCTCACTATGTATAAATATCATTCACTAGGTGTTTACTGATGAGGGTGTGGTTGATCTGATGGGTCACTAGTGAGACTAGGGGTTTGCTGACGTTGGGGTGGTTGATCTGATGGGTCACTAGTGAGACTAGGGGTTTGCTGACGTTGGGGTGGTTGATCTGATGGGTCACTGGTGAGACTAGGGGTTTGCTGACGAGGGTGTGGTTGATCTGATGGGTCACTAGCGAGACTAGGGGTTTGCTGATGAGGGTGTGGTTGATATGATGGGTCACTATTGAGACTAGGGGTTTGCTGATGTCGGGGTGGTTGATCTGATGGAGACCGTCCGCATGTTCATGTCCAAGTGTACAAATACTATCAAGTCCATGCACACATGAACAAATATTTGCAGGATTTTTGATGCTCACATGCACGGATATAACCAAAAATGAAAGGTAAATTGTTGACTAGTAGTATAAATCAATGAAGTGTCATGCCGTGTGGCTTAGGCGATCATGTTTCTCCACAACTCTCTGTCTCTTGTATTGTTAATAAGTTCAGTTGGTGGCATTTTTTGTATCACAGTGACAACTCATCCACAAATTTCTCTCGTTGTCTTTTGTCTTCCTCTGTCTCTTCTCCCCGTGACCTTTCCAGTGATTACTGAATGTTCAAGTTTTGCTTTTCTCATTACATGTCCTAAAAGGTGACCAAAGAAAGTTGGGGGATAGGCTGACAATCTGTCATCTGTACAAAAATCATTGTCACTGCATTTCTTGCCTGGATTTCCTTTTTTTGTCTTCAGTCAAATGATCCCCACGGATGATGGAAAGCTGCAGGTCAGCGAATATTGCACCAGTCAGTTTTGTGGCAGACTCCTAGATGGCAAGGAATGCTGGGTGTGCCATCACTACAGATAAGTCAATAGATCTGATGGAAGAATTATGAACTTATTGGCCCAGATTTATATGCAGCCCTCCTGGCAGGATGAAATAATCCTGGGATACAACCTCACTGGAATGTCTCCTTCGGGGACTAAACATGGACCATAACCTCCTTCAGTAACACAACTATGTCTTTGACACCTCACACCGTATACGTTTGAGTGTCACCTGGGTTATTCAACTGTGGAGGACTTATGCTTTTATCAGAAATGTTATGGGCTGTTAAATCAGCACTTCACATCTAAAGGTATGACAGCATCATCATCATCATGTGTTATGTGCTACCAGTTCACGGCTAAAGGGATTACTTCATCATCATCCTGTATGGGACTTTGCTTTTCAACTATTATTGAATTTCTAGTCATTACTTCAAAGTTAATGAACCTTGTCAGAGCTAAATGAAACAACTTGAGCAGCACCATGTTTATAAACACAGATACCAAGACTTTGATGTGATTGTATATCAGTACGCATAATGTCAGAGCATGCCTTCTATGTACTTACGTACATACCCATTCTAATCCATAAGACTATAACCCGTCAGGGTCGTAGCGTGCCACATTGGATAAATATCACACAAAGCCCTCCTGTGATTTCTATCTTTAATGATGTGGATAAATGAAGAAAATCATGTCTCCAGTCCTTGTTGTTGTCTCTGTCCATGATTTTATTTCTTCTCTCCTTCTTCCACCTTCGACCCTTTTCTGTAGAGTATCGTTTGTGACAAGGAATCATATCGGCATACATGTTCAAACCATGTGTGACAAGGAACCATGTCGGCATACATGTTCAAACCATGTGTGACAAGGAACCATGTCGGCATAAATGTTAAAACCATACAAGTTAGTGTTGTGTTACTATTGAAAGTAATGATTGGTGTGGACCTGTATACATCACATCTGATTATCCGATATTTAAATGGGTGTAAAGTTTAACTGGTGGCCCCCATCTCCTCTGAGAGGAAGTTACTTCTCAAAGTGTTGCATACAGCTGAGAGATTGCATTATTATTTGTATGAAAGAACATTCTGGAGAAACATCTCATTACATATAGGAAACAAAAGCTTCATTGTTCTCAATTTCTGTGGATTGAAATTAAAAAAACAAATAAACAAGCACTCAGAGTCTATCACAGACTGCAGAACAAATAGATGATTCTTGATTAGAAACTTGCATCACAGCACACTGGACACTCCCATAAGTGCTCTACTCTCCGTTCCAGCAGCTATCCAAGTGTATGTAGACTCAGAGTCCCGGTCAGGTGTTCATTACGCAATCTTCTAGTCTTTCCAAAAAGACTATTTTTCCTTCTCTCATCTCTGGACACTTCTATTTCTGACATTCTTTGTATGTGTACTTTCTCAGCCTCTTTGACCTCATCTTCATTTTTCAATGAATTTATGACTGCCTTAATCAAGTCTGCATTATCTCCTCTCAGCATTGTACCATCTATCACCACATTGCCTGCCAATGAGTTGGCTCTCTCGTTTTATCTGACCCCGGCATGACCAGGACAGTATATCCATGTAATGCTCTGGACAATTGAGTTATTCAATAAATCAAACCATTCCTTTCTCATGATGCATTTTCTATCTTGCACAGCATGCTTTGAGATTCTGTGAGTATTACCAAGTGTGTTGATGTATCAGTTATCAACCAATTAAGTGCTGATGTAACTCCCTCTATCTCCATCCTCATGCTGGATGTGACAGTGGAGTATACTGATGATTTCTCAACCAGCTTGACGCCGTTTCTGTAGGCAACAAAACCCCAACTACATTTATTTGTATTTCTTTGACTGAGGACGTGGCCATCTGCAGAACACATACTTCAAGAATGTTTCGAGTATGTGATTATCAGTGGAAAACATTCTGACCCATATAAAAGCTCTGAAATCAAAGAAATATATACCCCTGGGGGCATGTATGGTTTTTATGCATCATGCAGTCATTAAGCAGAAAGAAGAAAAAAACAAGCCAATGAGCATTTTCTCTTAGGGATGGGAACTTTTTGCGTGGATCATTTCACAGCAACAGAAAATTTGTGTATGTTTCTTCCTCTGTTTGACTTCCATGTCTTTTATATTGTTCATAAACAATGTCACTCCCGCACACATTGTGCCTCCAGATATCCAGAGTTTCAGCAGTGTTTTCCCAGTTTGCGGGATCTGTGGAGAAATCCTTGATTGAGGACTTACAGATGGCCTTGTACTTTATCATTTGTTTACTGCAGACCCGCTGGCATTCAGACAGTTTACAGAATAGAACTTGTTTGGAATGCAGCAGTTGGGCATTCTGTGGACATGACCCAGCCATCGCAATCTGCTTTTACTTAGTGTTTCCATAGAAGATGGTAGTTTAGTGTTTCCATAGAGGATGGTAGCTTAGTGTTTCCATAGAGGATGGTAGCTTAGTTTTTCCATAGAAGATGGTAGCTTAGTGTTTCCATAGAAGATGGTAGCTTAGTGTTTCCATAGAAGATAGTAGCTTAGTGTTTCCATAGAAGATGGTAGCTTAGTGTTTCCATAGAAGATGGTAGCTTAGTGTTTCCATAGAAGATGGTAGCTTAGTGTTTCCATAGAAGATGGTAGCTTAGTGGTTCCATAGAAGATGGTAGCTTAGTGTTTCCATAGAAGATGGTAGCTTAGTGTTTCCATAGAAGATGGTAGCTTAGTGTTTCCATAGAAGATGGTAGCTTAGTGTTTCCATAGAAGATAGTAGCTGAGTGCGGTGTAACACTTCTATATTTGTGATTTTTGCACATCATTTAATGTTTAAGATTTTACAGAGATTTCTGTGATGAAAGAACCCCTGTATAAGCTACAGAAGACGAAGTTTATTGAAGAGACAAAATGACAAAAAAATTCAAGTGGGAAGCATGAGGATAAATGAAAATCTTACAGCTGACGGAAATTGATCCAGGTCCGTTCTAGTGGCACCAAATCACCTGGCAACTCAAGTAAACAGGTTTTCCATATTTGACCAACCACATCCCCAAAAAAGATGTGATCTCATCAAGATATTCAACCTATGTACTCAAGTCGCAGACCAATCCAGACAAAGATTATTACAACAACAGTGAACATCCCATACAAATATTGAAGTATCCTCAGGATAAATAACAAAATATGGTTAAGTTTATGCAGAAACACAATGTCAGATATAGACATATTTTCAGCTTATGAAAGAAGAAGAATATTATACAATAACAATATCATTTTGTATTCATGATTGTAAATTGTTGGATAGAATCCATGGATATTTCTTGTATCATTGCAGCTGATGAATGAGCTTCTCAATGGCATCCGAGTAGTGAAGTTTTACTCCTGGGAAAGTTACTTTACAAATCGTATCAATGACATGAGGGATAAGGAGCTTCGCTACTTGAAGGGTCGCAAGTACCTGGATGCACTTTGTGTTTACTTCTGGGCTACAACACCTGTGTTAATATCAATACTTACCTTCAGCACTCATGTTCTGATGGGGAATAAATTAACTGCAGCAATGGTATGTTCTTGGATGGGGAATAGACTAACTGTAGTACATGTTGGATGTTCTTGGTTGGGGAATAGAAGATTAATTGTAATTTAGGTATGTTCTTGGTTGGGAAATAGAAGATTAATAGTAATTAAGGTATATTCTTGGTTAGGGAAAATAAAAGATTAATTGTAATTTAGGTATGTTCTTGGTTGGGAAATAGAAGATTAATTGTAATTTAGGTATGTTCTTGGTTGGGGAATAGAAGATTAATTTTAATTTAGGTATGTTCTTGGTTGGGGAATAGAAGATTATTGGTTCTTGATTGATTGATTCTTGATTAGGAACAAGCGTCACATCACTGGAGGCATCCCCAGCCCCATATATGCTGTGCTTGCCATTCCATCAGCCATCTAAATGTTTATAACCTCAGTGTCCCAGTCAGTTGCTGATTACCCATTCTTCTGATCTTTCCTAAGATGGAGCACTTTCTCCCATTGCCTCTAGTCCCTCCCATTTCTACCATTCTCTGAATATGTACATTGTCTTGTTCGACCTCCTCCTCCTCGTCTTCTCGTAGGGTATCCATGATTTCTCTAATCAATTCAATCCTGTCTCTTCTCATCTCAGTGCCATTCACCAAGACCTTACCAGCCAACACATCAGCTCTTTTGTTTCCCCTGACCGCAGCATGACCTGGACAGTAGATCCATGTAATGCTCTGCACGTTATTGAGAAGAGTGACCCATTCAGTTCTGATCATACACTTTTCTATCTTGCGCAGCATACTTTGAGAGTCCGATAGAGTCACTGAGTCTGTTGGTGGTTGCGTCGCCAGCCAAATGAGAGCTGCTGTCACCGCTTCTATTTCCATTCTCATACTCGATGTTGTAGTGGGGTACGCAGCTGACTTCTCAGCTAATTTCTTGCCATTTTGGTAGGCTACGAAACCCCAACCACACCTGTTTGTTTCTTGTGTTACTGGGCTGTCTGTGTAAATTATTGTATCGTGTTGCTTCGAGTGCTGCAGTATGAGTTTTCAAATCATTCCCTCTGTTCTGTTGGCAGGCCAGTCATGACACTATCTTCCCATCTGTATCACAACCGTTGTCAATAACTTTCTCTCTTTACCAAATATCACCCATTCACAGCCTCTTCCCACTTCCTCCAGCTCACAAACTCTGATTAGGGTATCTTCTGCTTCTTCCATCCAAGTCTTTATCTCTTGATATACCTTCCTTTTGTGTTGTCTAGAGATTGGTTTAAAAGGTGATGGTCATTATTGGGACCTTGAAATATTCTTTAACCAGTGCTATTTTATGTCTTGATTTGATGCTCGGTAGGTATAGAAGACTAACTGTAGTAAAGGTATATTCTTGGTTGGAAAATAATTTAACTGCAGTAAAGTATGTTCTTGTGTGGGAAATAAATTGTCACACAAGGTAAATTCTATAGTGGAAGATAGATAAATTGTAGCAGTGGTAAGTTCTAGAATGGGAAATAAGCAAGTTGCAGCATAGGTAAGTTTTAGGATGGGAAATAAGCAAGTTGCAGCAATGGTAAGTTTTAGGATGGGAAATAAGCAAGTTGCAGCAATGGTAAGTTCTAGGTAGTAAAGTTCAAATAAATTTATGAAATAATGTTAGCTTCATTAAGTAACTTGTTTCTAAGATAGCATTCTTAGATAAGGACTGTCCAGTTGTATTAGGTTGAAATTAGTTTGAATGACTTGAGCTGATATTAGATGGTCATATTTTATTTCTTCTACAGGTATTTACCTCTCTGTCTCTCTTCCTCATGCTCATCAGTCCACTCAATGCCTTCCCCTGGGTCATCAATGGCCTTGTGGAGGCATGGGTATCTCTCCAACGAGTGCATAAGTTTGTTTGTTTGAGAGACAATGATCCTGACAAATACTATTCTTCTGACAGCGGTAACTTAATGAGTGTCGTGTTTTGTAAATTTATTTCATTTTATAGATGTCATAAAACATTTGTTAAGATATGTATATCTTTCTTAATAAGTGTAAAACTTATATATCTTTCATAATAAGTGTAAAAACTTATATCTTTCATAATAAGTGAGACTACTATAAAACTGTATAAAAATAGTACTTAAATAGTTGAAAAAAAAAATGACAACAAAATGTTGATCAGCTTGACAATGAATGCACAGATTACCAGAATAGTAAGGTAAAGTACAGTTAACACATAGCATTTACTAATGTCGTAGTGGTGTGAGGTGTTAGCGATGACATGTAGCATTTACTAATGTCGTAGTGGTGTGAGGTGTTAGCGATGACATGTAGCATTTACTAATGTCGTAGTGGTGTGAGATGTTAGCACTCTCACATTTCAGTGGCTCTGTTATATGAGGGCAGTAGATATCGCCTCTCTCTCTCTCAGTCTTTACTTCCTGGATTAATCCAGTACTAAATTAAAGCTGAGTCGATCCGGAAGCTGTTGCAGTCTGAAAAACATTTCCACCTCAACTGGGAAATGAACCCAGGAGTCTTTCAGTATTATATACATTTAAGAAGTCATAAGTAAACATTTGTTAGAAGTTGTGTGTTTTGATAATCATAACAATACATTTGTTGAAAGATGTTGTTTTTTATAGGACATAACTGAACAATAGTGTGAATATGTAGATCTTTGTTTTATAGGACATAACTGAACAATAGTGTGAATATGTAGATCTTTGTTTTATAGGACATAACTGAACAATAGTGTGAATATGTAGATCTTTGTTAGATCATAAATCAATATTCACTGAGTTCTGTAGAATGTAAATTTGAGTGTCTGATGTTTGCTCAGAAACTGATGGTGACCTCTGCATCTACTTGAATTATGCAAGTTTTACCTGGAGGAAGGACCATACTGAACATTGTAATTCCGGTCATCCTGTCATAGAAGGGAGCACTGAAAGTGGAAGTTCATCTCAAGCTCGAACACAAGATCTTCAGAACATTTGTCTCAGAGTTTTAAAGGTTATACATACAATATAAATATAAATGTTGCATGATTATGTTTTCATACTATTGAATATATGAGTGCACCCACTTTTCTATACTGTGATCTTTTATTGAATATATGGGTACACCCACTTTTCTATACTGTGATCTTTTATTGAATATATGAGTGCACCCACTTTTCTATACTGTGATCTTTTATTGAATATATGGGTACACCCACTTTTCTATACTGTGATCTTTTATTGAATATATGGGTACACCCACTTTTCTATACTGTGATCTTTTATTGAATATATGGGTACACCCACTTTTCTATACTGTGATCTTTTATTGAATATATGGGTGCACCCACTTTTCTATACTGTGATCTTTTATTGAATATATTACACACACTTTTTGTACTGTGATCTTTTATGGTAGGAACTTTCTTGCTTCCTTGTTATGTTATGTTTATAAAATCATTTTAGCCAAAAAATATTCTGGTCTGATGTCAACGTTCTGAATAGGATTTGCAACCAATATTTTTGTTTCATTGACTAGATACATCTGTTCCAAAACAAGATGGATGTATTGGGTCATTGCACAAATAAAACGGCAACATAATGCATTTCCATTCTCTGGACTACATCCTGCTGGAAATCTAGTAGAACCATTGTCCTGCTACAAGAGAGATCCAGCGGGAGTTTGAGAATGTTTGCCTAGAAGAAGACACATCTGTTGATACGATGCATCATAAAGATGTGATTCAAGATCTTGGTTACTGTATGTTCTTGCTCTGATGTGCCGTACACTCATCTCTACACTTCTTCTGTCACTAGTGTATAGAGAAAATGTGAATGGACCCACATTGTTCTTATGTCATCCGCAACTGTCTCTACATGATAGTCTTGAAAAAAAAGTGAATCACACCTGATAACTCGTGCCTTAACCCCCTAACTGAGGAGGTATCCTTAAGGATACGATGAAAAGCCACTGCCATTTTGCGTAGATCCTCCTCTTCTTAGCTTCCCAGGGAAATAATCCGTCTGGATGCTTATAATAAACCATCCAGATTAATTGTTTCCTTGGGAAACTAAGAAGAGGAGGATTTCAGCAAAATGGCATCTTCTCTCTTTGTATCCTTAAGGATACCTCTGCAGTTAAGGGGTTAAACAACATAAGTTTGTGACAAATAATTATTGTTGATTTGCAAGCACAATTAATGTAGTTTCAAATGTAGGATGACATATTGATTTTATGTTCATTTCTCTATGGTGAGTTGCGGAAAGGCATATCAAGGTGGTCAAAAGAAGTGCTGCAAGGACTCATTGAGCGACCTCACTGAAAATCTTTGAAATAAACCAATATGGGGAGAGCTTGCACAAAATAAAGCTACATGATGCTCTACAGCAAAAAAAATTGCATCATCTTGTGAAAAGAGGAAAAATGAAGCAGCTCAACAGCGGAGAGCAGCTAGAAAGTCATGAGTAGACCATAAACCATATACAGTGGTGTCCCATGCCCATACTATCCAAGGACATTTGCGGCTCGAATTAGTCTCACTAGCCAGATACAAACTCAAAGTCAAGGACATAACTTCTGTTATTGCATCTCTCTGATGTGTATGTAAATGACTGAAAAGCTCAATTCAAGTATAGTGTGTCCTGTGACATTCGGAAAATGTATGGACAGATTTGTACATCTGTGTGTTTGTTGTTCAGTGCTTTCATGCATAATGTTTTCACTGTGGCTCTGAGATTAGATGCTTCTCAGTGATGCAAGCACCTTTGTTGGTGTTGCTGCACCCATTGGGTGATTCTGAGAAACATATTTCCAGGATGTGACATCGATGTTGTAGCTCTTTAGAGATTCTTTGAGAGAGTCTGTGATGTGTTTCTTCTGTCCACCGACCAGTTGTTTTCCATATCATCTGTCCACTGGCCAGTTGTTTCCATCCCATCTGTCCACCGGCCAGTTGTTTTCCATCCTCTCTGTCTTTTGGGGATGCATTTGTCAGGCATGTACACATGTCTGGCTATCTCAGTCATTCAGAATTGTATGAATGTTTGGGATACGAGTCAGACAGAAGAACAGGTCATCATATTTCGACTGAGAACTGGACACAATAGACTAAACAGCCATATGTATACAAAATTTAAAATTGGCACAACAGCAAAGTGTAATTGTGGACAGTCAACCAGACTTCAGAACACATCCTTCAAGAATGTGCAAACTATGACACATTAAGATGCACATACTGGCCTTCTGATACACCAATGAATGTTAAACTTTATGGTACAAAACAAGAAATGGAAAACACTGTCAAATTTATACAAGAAACAACACTGCAGATATAGTCATTATTTGCAAACGAAAGAAGAAGAAGAGTCAGACAGAATACACCTTACACAACTATGACATTATATGCTAATGGACAACCTATTTTCATTGTTCATTTCTGCCGGTGTGTCAGATTAACACACTTACTGTTGGTGTGTCAGATTAACACTTACTGCCAATGTGTCATATTAGCACACTTACTGCCAGTGTCAGATTAACACACTTACTGCCAATGTGTCAGATTAGCACACTTACTGCTGGTGTATAAGAGTAACACACTGTATTTCAGTTTAACACACTTACTGCTGGTATGCCTGATGAATAAATACATCTATTTTGTATTTTGATGTAAATATTATTTGAAGAAATTGTTGAATATAATTTCTACTTTTTTTTATTAAATAGGGTCAGTTTGTGGGCATTGTTGGCAAAGTTGGGTCTGGAAAGAGCTCTCTTTTAAGCGCCATCATTGGAGAAATGAATAGAACCCATGGAGAGATTGCTGTGGATGGACTCGAAGATGGTTTTGCTTTTGTTGCTCAAGAACCATGGATTCAGCATGCCACTGTGCGAGACAACATCCTGTTTGGACATCACTTGGATAGCCAGAGATATGAGCAAGTTCTTAAGGCCTGTGCTCTGACTGAGGATTTAAAGGTTTGAATTGTAGATTTGAAGGTTTTAATTGTAGATTTGAAGGTTTGAATTGTAGATTTGAAGGTTTGAATTTTATATTTGAAAGTTTGAATTATAGATTTGAAGGTTTATTTTACTTAAGACAAGGTTTGCCTGTCAGCTTACAGAAGGATCATTCTATATGTCAGCTCAAAGTATGACCATATTCAAGCCATGCAGTTATATAGATTGTGTGGTTGAAGCAATGTAATTATTATAGATTTTGTGGTTGAAGCTATGTAATTATACAGATTGTGTGGTTTAAACAATGCAATTATATAGATTGTGTGGTTGAAAGGCTAACAATAGTACTACAAAATATTTGTTGACTTGGTGATTGGATTTTTGAATTAAGAAATGGTGGAATGGAGATTCTATATAAATACACAGACCTCCTATGAGTAGAAGGCTTCTTCGCACAGCATTGCACACCGCTGCCGCTGAGGGTTGCAGTTTTCTGGGTATTACAAAACATTGGAGAACCAATCCTCCCTGTGCACACAAAAAAACAAGAGCTTCATTTCTTGTAATTCCTGGGAACTTAACTCTTCACTGACCAATAATCTAGAGCATACTTATCAATCATTATCAAGGGTGTTCACAAATATTTGAGACATTAACATTAATAATTTAATCAAGTGCCATGCTGATATTAACATAGGCGATCATGCTTCTCCACAAGCGTAGGCTATCATGCTTCTCCACAACTCTCTGTCTCTTGTGTTGTTAATAAGTTCAGTTGGTGAGCTTCTAGTGACAACCCATCCAGAAATGTATCTTTGTCTTCCTCTGTCTCTTCTCCCCTTGATCTGTTTAGCAGTTACTAAATGTTCAAGTTTTACTTTTCTCATCACTAGCCCAAACAATCTCGATTGTCGGCTTCTAATATACGCTATAATTTGTCATTTTACTCCAACATTTCTGAGAACTTCTACATCAGTTTTCTTGGCTGTCCATGGAATTTTCATCATTCTTCTTTAAAAACTACATCTCAGTTTCCTCCAGCCAAATGTTGTATAGAGAATTAAAATGAAACACAAGCTTAGATGGTGTTTTGACTAAAAGGCCTTCATCACACATGGACATTTGAGACAGTAGAGACATATACTAATATATTCACAGAGCTAAGTTCTTCTTAATCGTTCCTTCTCAAACTCCCACTAAATCACTCTTGTAGCAGGACAATGATCCTACTAGATTTCCAGCAGGATGTAGTCCAGAGAAAAAAATACATTGTGTTGCCGTTTAATTTGTGATAATGGCCAGACACATCCGTCTTTGGCGGGACACAGCTAAGTGAAGTGTTTTGTTGTTTTGATGTTGTTTATTATCCCTAAAGTTAATTGTTATATCTTCTCAGATTATGCCATCAGGGGACATGACAGAGATTGGAGAAAATGGGATCACTTTAAGTGGAGGTCAGAGGTCAAGGATAGCATTAGCAAGGGCGGTCTATCAGGTAAGATTTTAAATGAAATTCAATCCCCTGCATAGTTCTGGAAGCAAAGTGAATTCAAGAATTTGTAAAACAGTTATAGAATATTTTAAGGGACTTTAGGAAGAGATGCATCAAATTGCTACCATCAAATTGTAGAACTTAAAAATTGCTACCATCAAATTTCACAATTATAAAAAAATACAATTATTTTTAGAAGTTTTGGTACTATGATGTACATTGGATGTTTTCAGCCTGGCAAACCAAAAACATTAATCAGGTTGCAATAGTTTTTTTCTTATTTTGAATATAATAGATTAGATGTCCGCTCAACTGTTGTATGGGGATCCTGAATGGCAGACACTATGTGGTATGTCTAGCAAATTTATGTTGGTTTTATCTGTCATTCTCAAGCTCCTACTGGTACTTTCTTGTAGCAAAACAATTATTTTGTTAGATTTCCAGCAGGATGTAGTCCAGAGAACTTGAATTGCATAGGGCCACCATGCAATGTGTCCTGCTACAAGAGAGATCCAGCAGGAGTTTGAGAATGTGTCCTGCTACAAGAGAGATCCAGTGGGAGTTTGAGAATGTGTCCTGCTACAAGAGAGATTCAGCAGGAGTTTGAGAATGTGTCCTGCTACAAGAGAGATCCAGCAGGAGTTTGAGAATGTGTCCTGCTACAAGAGATCCAATGAGAGTTTGAGAATGTGTCCGGCTACAAGAGATCCAGTGAGAGTTTCAGAATGTGTCCTGCTACAAGAGAGATCCAGCGGGAGTTTGAGAATGTGTCCTGCTACAAGAGAGATCCAGCAGGAGTTTGAGAATGTGTCCTGCTACAAGAGAGATCCAGCAGGAGTTTGAGAATGTGTCCTGCTACAAGAGAGATCCAGTGGGAGTTTGAGAATGTGTCCTGCTACAAGAGATCCAATGAGAGTTTGAGAATGTGTCCTGCTACAAGAGATCCAGTGAGAGTTTGAGAATGTGTCCTGCTACAAGAGAGATCCAGCAGAAGTTTGAGAATGTGTCCTGCTACAAGAGAGATCCAGTGGGAGTTTGAGAATGTGTCCTGCTACAAGAGATCCAGTGGGAGTTTGAGAATGTGTCCTGCTACAAGAGAGATCCAGTGGGAGTTTGAGAATGTGTCCTGCTACAAGAGAGATCCAGCAGGAGTTTGAGAATGTGTCCTGCTACAAGAGAGATCCAGCAGGAGTTTGAGAATGTGTCCTGCTAAAAGAGAGATCCAGTGAGAGTTTGAGAATGTGTCCTGCTACAAGAGAGATCCAGCAGGAGTTTGAGAATGTGTCCTGCTACAAGAGAGATCCAGTGGGAGATTGAGAATGATCACTGATGAAGAATAAGTAGATTACTATACTTATTCTGCTTGTCCATATAGTGTTCAATTGGGACATTGCAGCTTTAGGCCATTTCAAGTCTAGTTTTTAATTTGCGAAGTATTAAATTCACTTATTTATAAATCTACCACATGTTTATAAATCTACCACATTTTTATAAATCTACCACGTTTAGTTAGTACCAAAAATTATTGCGTTATAATGACCTTATTTTGTATGCAACAGGACAAATCATTATATCTACTTGATGACCCACTTTCTGCGGTTGATTCACATGTGGCCAAACATATTTATACTAATTGCATTATGGGCCTTCTACGATTGAAAACACGGATACTCTGTACTCATCATGTCAAGTATCTTCAGATGGCAGACTGGGTTGTTGTTATGAAGGATGGAAACATTGTGCAGTCAGGTATGTCAATGAATTCTTTCTGGATACAGCGACAATATATTGGTAATTATTTATTTGTTTTGATCTAAGAAATTATGAACTATGTGCAGGAATCTTGATTCCTATGTGCAATGGGGTCATTTCTGAATAACTTTCTTTCATACCCAGAAGAAACTTTGGCACTCAGAGACATGCCATACCTTGAGTAGAAATCTGCTACAGAAGAAACTTTGGCACTCAGAGACATGCCATACCTTGAGTAGAAGTCTCCTACTCATAAGGGGGATACTCATTTGATTTGTATCATATGAAAGACCTTCTGAATATAACACAGAAAGAAGCTGGACAGCTTGCACAGAACCGAGAGGCTTACAGAGTATCTTGGCACCATTTTAATATTTGTTGGCTGGTGCTCCAATGAGATAAAAGCAGAATAGCAGAAGCCAAATCAACATTTAAAAAATGATAAACATTCTATGTAATGGAGTAATATCAATATTTATGCAAATTCAAGTGCTGGGATGTTATATCTAATCAATTCTTCTTTCTGGATGTGAAGCATGGATGGTAAACATGAGGGTCAAGGTCAGCTGGAGGATGTTGACATTATGAGAATTTCATGCCTAGATACTAGATATTTTATGTGTTTGTAATTGGATTATCTACAAAACTGATACAGTTTGAGTGCAAATTATTGATTTGGAAGTTTGGTAAGTTCAATCAAGTACCATGCTGAGTGGCGTAGGTGATCATGTTTCTTCACAACTCTCTTCCCCTTAATCTTTCCTGTGGTTACTAAATGTTCAAGTTTTACTTTTCTCATCACATGCCTTAAAATATCTTGATTGTCTGTTTCTAATTTTCACAATAATTTGTCTTTTTACCCCAGCATCTCTGAGAACTTCTACATTCGTTTTTTTGGCTGTCCATAGAATTTTCATCATTCTTATTAAAAACTACATCTCAGTTGCCTCCTGTATATCTTGGGTACTTTTGTTTACTGTCCATGCTTCGTTTCCATAAAGAAGGAATGTCTCAATATAACATCCTAGCACTCGAGTATGCATTGATATTACTCCATTGCATAGAATGTTTCTAATTTTTTGAAATTTTGATTTTGTCTGTGCTATCCTGTTCTTGATCTCATTGGAGAACTTGCCATCTGATGTTAACCTTTAGCAAGCCAGATTTGTAAAAAAAACAAATTTTCCCCCTTCCATCAGATTCTTTTTTTGTAAATGTGTGCTTTTGTGTGTGGCTGTTTTGAAAATTCTATAGCGTTTTTGTTGTTAGAGATATTTAAATAATATTTATGCTAGTAAATAAATAATTGAATACTGCATATATTTGTGTATGTTTTGTTTGTTTGTGTGTATGTGATGCCAGATTTGTGAGAAAGTAGTAAAGACATTTTTTCATGAAAAACAAACAAATTATAACAAACAAAACGGAAAAAAATTATTATAAAATTAACTTAATTTTTTTTAAATTTTCTGAAGTGGGAACACTGTGAAACACACCTAATTCTACAGTATTTATGTTGTTTAATTTCTTGTTTCATTGGTGGATGGGCAAAAACAAAATCTATATAAACCCTAAAAACAACTTTGTAGTGAATGAGTGAACTTCTGCAATACCTTTGGGAATTTTCTGTTTTCACATCCATAAGTTCAGACAGATATTATCAACAAGCAACTCACATATTTGATTTGTTGAGACGTAAGTTCACACAGATATTATCAACAAGCAACTCACATATTTGATTTGTTGTCTTGAGTCATTGTTATTTCATCTAACTTTTCTGCTGTTTCACTAGGCCCTCCAAGTGACATTTTGTCCAGTGTACAATTTGATGATGAACAGTCATCTGATCAACAGAGTATGAAGGATGGCGAAGAGGATGATCAGGAGACAGAAGTACGAGAAGACAACTTAATACAGGAGGAAGAACGACAGACGGGTGCAGTCAAAGCGGACGTGTACAAGATTTATTGGAAAGCCGTCGGGCCGTGCCTGTCTTCCCTTGTTCTCATATCTATGACTCTTATGCAAGGTTAGATCTGAACATATTTCTTATATTGTCTTTACCTGTTACACCTTTTTAAATACTTATAGTGTTTTTGTTAACAAGTATAATTATTTTTGTTCAATTACGCCAGTCAGATGTTCTTCTGATTTTTTGTACAATAGTTCTGGTCAAATTTTGTTCTACTTTTTTTGTACAATTATGCTGGTCAAATTTTTATATTTTTTTTAACATTACAATTATGCCGGTCAAATTTTCTTCTGCCTTTTTATTGTTCAATTATGCCTGTCAAATTTTACGCTGATTTTTTTTAGCAATTATGCCAGTCAAATTTTCTTCTTTATTTGCTCAGAAATTATCATTTGTTATGTTGTGTTACAGTTTACATCAGGTTTGTAATATCTGCACCTTTGGGACATGGAACTTAATAAAAATTGGGCTTGGAACATCAAGCTACAATTTACACGGGTGAAGACTTTGCTTCAGTTATCCCTCTCATGTCCTGACAACAGAATTCTGGTTAATGCTTCACTTCTCCCTGGAATGTCCTATCAACAGAATTCTGGTTAATGCTTCACTTCTCCCTGGAATGTCCTATCAACAGAATTCTGGTTAATGCTTCACTTCTCCCTGGAATGTCCTATCAACAGAATTCTGGTTAATGCTTCACTTCTCCCTGGAATGTCCTAACAACAGAATTCTGGTTAATGCCTCACTTCTCCCTTTAATGTCCTAACAACAGAATTCTGGTTAATGCTTCACTTCTCCCTGGAATGTCCTAACAACAGAATTCTGGTTAATGCTTCACTTCTCCCTGGAATGTCCTAACAACAGAATTCTGGTTAATGCTTCACTTCTCCCTTTAATGTCCTAACAACAGAATTCTGGTTAATGCTTCACTTCTCCCTGGAATGTCCTAACAACAGAATTCTGGTTAATGCTTCACTTCTCCCTGGAATGTCCTAACAACAGAATTCTGGTTAATGCTTCACTTCTCCCTGGAATGTCCTAACAACAGAATTCTGGTTAATGCTTCACTTCTCCCTGGAATGTCCTAACAATAGAATTCTGGTTAATGCTTCACTTCTCTAAACCACGCAGTTGGTTTATGGACTGTGTGGTGAAAGATTGCTATCATCAGTTTATTGCAGCTTTCATGTGATTCGATGACTGCTCCACCTGTGTGTTGCCAGAGTCAGAATGAGGAGAAAAGAATAGCAACACTGTTTATTTTCCATGCATATCATAAGAGGTGACTAAGAAGGCTACAGGATGGAGTTGGCTGTCCCATTCCATACCCATATAGGGGCAAAGAGCCCAGATACCATGCTGAAATCGAATGTGTCAGGCCAAAATACACATATATCATAACTAAGCTGTAGACCATGGCACAACACATTCTTTTCTCCAGACTACATCCTGCTAATATTCTGGAGTTTGAGATTTAAAAAAATGAAGAAGAAGAGGATGACTGCATACAAAATGGTGAAACATGTTTTCTATATACACACCACTCTGAGTAAGAGACTTCTTCTCAAAGTATTGTTTACTACTGAGAGTTGAGGTTTCCTGGGTATGAAAGAAAGCTATGGTACAGACCCCCACATTGCGTGCTGAGAGTTGGGGTTTCCTGGGTATGAAAGAAAGCTATGGTACAGACCCCCACATTGCGTGCTGAGAGTTGGGGTTTCCTGGATATGAAAGAAAGCTTTGGTACAGACCCCCACATTGCACATAAATAAAGGCTTCATCTGTCATAACTCCTAAAGATCGAAATGAACAAACAAACTGGACTGGAATAATTCAGCTTGCTACCAGGATACAGCTGAAGAGGAATGTGTTTGACCATTGATGTAAATAAAACAATGACACAACATATTTACATTTTCTGGACTACATCCTGTTGGAAATCTAGTAGGATCATTGTCTTGCTACAAGAGAGATCCAGCGGGAGTTTGAGAATGAATGCTGAAAAGTAGCTACCAATTGGAAGTACATCTTGGTCAGCTCTGATTGGCTGACCTATGTCATCTATATCTTAACTCCACTTGCCATTTGCAAATGTTCTTGTGTCTATCAGCATCCAGGAACACCAGTGATTGGTGGTTGTCATACTGGGTGTCACACAGCCAAGATAAGGAAGATACACAGAGTTCCGCCTCGCTCATTGACTATTGGCTGAAAAAGTAAGGGATATTAATAATCTGATACCTTAGCAGTTGTGTAAGTAATTGAGTCCAGTTAACTATGTCATTGGATACATTAGTAGTTCTGTAATTCCCTTAAGTTAACTATGTCATGGGATACATTAGCAGTTCTGTAAGTAATTGATTCAAGTTAACTGTATCATCGGATATATTAGCAGTTGTGTAAGTAATTTTAACAGTATCATCATCATCATCATCTTGTGCAGGTAGCTGATGTGATCATGATAGTTCACAAACATCTGACATGCAGTTATATCACTTTGAATGTTTGACTTTCTTCCATGCCATGCAGTTCAGATATTCAGAACATTTCTCTCTAAAAAGAGGAAGGTCATGGATAGAGGAAAGTCATGGATAGAGGAAAGTCATGGATAGAGGAAGGTCATGGATAGAGGAAAGTCATGGATAGAGGAAAGTCATGGATAGAGGAAGGTCATGGATAGAGGAAAGTCATGGATAGAGGAAGGTCATGGATAGAGCGTGCTGAGGTCATCATACACAGTGTTTAGAATGTTAGAATATATGGCACCGGGCATGGAATGGTTAAGTATACTCATGGATTGCCAGACCTCCTTCCGAGTGATAAGAGACAAAGCAAAGAGTGGAGCCTTATTGTGGTGGAGTCTGGTGCAAGCATTAGTTAGCTTGAATTTCAGGGAAGGGGACATGATTATATACATGGATCTTTTGGTGTTAAGACACATGCTTGGTGCTTTAATCTTCTGTATGAAAGACTATCACAGAGGAAAGTGGCACATTTCATGTGACTACAAACAGTATGACTAGAGAAATGGCAGTGAGCAAGGCTTTGAAGAGTACACAGACATAAACTCATCTGCTTTCTTAGTGACTCAATGGACATGATCAGAAGAATAAATGTGTTGCTTTTGAGAACAGTGGCTTGAGACAGTCGAGAGTCGAAGTTGGAATGTGTCACATTCATTTTCGTGCATGGTCATGTAGGTGTTCAAGGCAACGAGAGAGCTGATCAGCTGCTTGGCACTGCTACTGTGTCTGGAGGTAGATCATGCTGACATTTTGAACTCCTTGTGAGGAACAACACAATCAAATAAAATCAATGAGGACACGATGATTCCTTTTCTGTGTCCAGAATAAATAAACGGGTCTTGAAATGTGGCATTGCTAGAAATAAGTGCTGTTGTAGAATGTAGATTTACAGAAGAATGTTTGTCAACACAGAACTACAACTATCAGTCATTATGTAATGGTGGATACACTCTAGTGGAGATTAGAGCACCTATGTAATGGTGGATACACTCTAGTAGAGTTCAGAATACCTATGTAATGGTGGATACACTCTAGTAGAGTTCAGAATACCTATGTAATGGTGGATACATTCTAGAAGAGTTCAGAATACCTATGTAATGGTGGATACACTCTACTGGAAATTGCTGCACCTATGGACATGTCCCTTGAACACAACAGACGGACTATCACTTAAGACTAAGGGGTTGTGAGCTGTAAACACAACAAAATACAAATTACAATACACAAGACATTTTCAACGTTCATGAGAATTTTTATTCAAATTTAAGCATCAGCAATGCTTGGTTCACAAGTGAATTGTTTTCAGAGAGACGCACACGTGTGCACATACACGCACACATACACACACACAGAGAGAGAGAGAGAGATTATTAGTTGTACTATATAATCATATTTTCTTAACGATATTCTTGACAATCATTTTACTGCTCTGTTGAGAGAGATATGGGGAATCCAAGTACAATGTAGAATCCAAGTAGAGATTTACTGCTTATCCCACAACAGCATCAAGTATGAGAGCTAGATGTAAGCCATAGACAAAACTTGTCATTGATTGTGAAAGAGTTTGATGTTGTTGGTGGGAAGTACAGAACATGTTGACTGTGAAAGAGCCAGATTTAAGCCAAAATCAAAACTTGTCATTGATTGTGAAAGAGCCAGATTTAAGCCAAAATCAAAACTTGTCAATGATTGTGAAAGAGCTAGATTTAAGTCAAAACTTGTCATTGATTGTGAAAAAAGCTGTTTTTGTTGTTTTGATCCCAAGAATTACGAGCAGTTAGCTCTTACTTACTGTGTGCAGTGAACTCATTCCTAAAGTGCTTGATTTAATGCCCAGAAAACTTAACTTGCAGCCATGTGCAATACTTTAAGAAGAAGTCCCTTATGTGGAAAAGGGGAGGGGGTCCATCCATCCTTCCATACACCAACCCATCCATCCATCTATCCATGTCATGAGACAAGTAATTTGCACCAAGACCATGTACCTCTGTGTGTGCCAGGAGTATGTTATGTCAGATTAGCTAATCATTAGGGAACTAAGGTTACTGCATTGCTCTTGTCAGACTCAGGGTTAGCAGCTAACCAAGACTCCAAATGTACATCCTAGTGGTGCACCTTGGAAACAGAAGTACAGCAGCTTGTGCTGCTTCTGGCAAACACTATTGGGATTGTGTCTGTTAATGTAGAGGCTGCAGATGGAATGAGAGTTGACTGCAAAAAGACAAGCAGTATCTCCAAAACTCAGTAGCACCACATTCAGCAACACTGTCAACACACAGTGAAGCAAGACAGTCTGGCTCGAGCATTGGAGGAACGGCCAATACAATTTTCACGAAATAGGTAGATGTCAAGATGAGTAGTGAGCTGAAAAGATAACATATTGAGTGCAATGAGAGGGCAACACAGCGTCAGAGGGGCAGTGCTACATGCAAACGGTATGGCAAAACATTAAAAGGAGATCGGAACTAAAGTTTTGCTAGCTCAAGAACAAGCTTCTAGTCCCAGGTGCTCCTAAAATATGTGTGGAGATTCAGACTTGGATGAGGGGTTCACGATGTCCGTGAATAATATTTTGGCTAAGAGGGCGAACGTACCCGGGCTCACCTCTATCGTCGATACTTTCCTATACCGGAATCATGCTCATGGAAAGGGTTCAGTACCTGATGGGCACAGGCACAATATGTCTAATTACACGAGACGTGAGATTGATGTAGTTGACCCAAGCCTAAATCCCTGACAACAGATAGGAAGGCTGTCACATACTAGGGAAGCCCACTACCCAAATTAAAGGCATGATGAAAATGATTGTGCTGGGCCTTCCGAGGTGCAAATAATGCAGCTATGCTGTAAACCAGGAACACAACGTACTTCACATTCCCCAATGAAAATAACATTAACTTTCATGTTGGTTGTTGGAGAGCGAACACAGAAGAAGATGCAGGAAATGATGAATCATTTATAAAGCTTTGAGTTTAATAAAATATTCTAAATTCTTTCAGGACAATTCCGCTTGCAAATTTAACTTCAGCAGAAGATAATCTTCGGTTTTACCTTGGTGTTTATGGGGGCCTTGCAGGTGCCAATTCTGTCTTTACATTTGCTAGAGCATTCCTATTTGCATATGGTGGAGTCTGTGCTGCTGTGATTATTCATCAACGATTGCTGTCTGCTGTTTTGAAGGTAAGTCTATATCGTCACCCTATTTTGCAATTTATTATTTCACTGATGATATTAATCTTATATCTGGGTCAGAACAAGAATTACAAGTGTTAACAGCAAAGTTGGAAATCGTTACTGGCAAGCACAGAAGGGAAATTAACACAGAAAATAGCAAGATCTTGGTTAGTAGCAAAGACACAAAAGAACAGACCAACATAATGAAGAATGGATATAAGCTTGAGGAAGTGAACGCTTTCAAATACCTTGGATCTAGCATATGCAGGGATGAATAATTCAAAGCAGAATTAATAATACGGCTTCTGCCGAAGACGGATGTATCAAGCCATTGGCACAAATAAAATATGACACAGTACATTTCCATTCTCTGGACTACATCCTGCTGGAAATCTAGTAGGACCATGGTCTTGCTACAAGAGAGATCCAGCAGGAGTTTGAGAATGTACACAGAAGAAGAAGAAGAAGAAGAAGGCTGGAGTCTATGTTTTAAAAATGAGCATCTATGTCAGGGCTAACAGTTATTTAGAAAAACAACATCAGTGTTGGAGTGATGAAAGTCAAACTGGGTGTAGAAGTCACTGGTGCTTTCTGTTGTTCTGTATGGTTGTGAGAGTTGGATATGTGGATATGAAGAGACAATTACAGGCTTTCGAGTAGAAATGTTACAGCTGAATTCTACAAATTTCCTATAAAGAGCAGAAGACAAATATGTATGTAAGAAATAAAATAGAAATGTATGCATGTCTACTAGAACCATGGCTTGCAATAGTGAAATGATGAAAACTAGCATGGTTTGGACATGCATGCAGACATGATTCCTTGTCAAAAGCAATACTACAGGGAACTGTCAAAGAGGGGAGGAGCAGAGGAGGGCAACTAAAGACATGGACAGATAACATCAAGGAATGGACAGGATAAGATTTTCTCTCACTCCTCCGCATCATTGAAGATAGAAATCACTGGATGAGAAGTGTTGAAGACAGTAAAATGAGAGGTTTTGAAGACAGTAAGATGAGAGGTGTTGAACAGTAAGATGAGAGGTGTTGAAGACAGTAAAATGAGAGGTTTTGAAGACAGTAAGATGAGAGGTGTTGAAGACAGTAAAATGAGAGGTTTTGAAGACAGTAAGATGAGAGGTGTTGAACAGTAAGATGAGAGGTGTTGAAGACAGTAAGATGAGAGGTGTTGAAGACAGTAAGATGAGAGGTGTTGAAGACAGTAAAATGAGAGGTTTTGAAGACAGTAAGATGAGAGGTGTTGAACAGTAAGATGAGAGGTGTTGAAGACAGTAAAATGAGAGGTTTTGAAGACAGTAAGATGAGAGGTGTTGAAGACAGTAAAATGAGAGGTTTTGAAGACAGTAAGATGAGAGGTGTTGAACAGTAAGATGAGAGGTGTTGAAGACAGTAAGATGAGAGGTGTTGAAGACAGTAAGATGAGAGGTGTTGAAGACAGTAAAATGAGAGGTTTTGAAGACAGTAAGATGAGAGGTGTTGAACAGTAAGATGAGAAGTTTTATGATAGACAGATCAGTCAATCAATAAACTCGTAACCCTTCAGGGTTGTAGGGGCAGTCCTCCAGCGAATTCTATCCTCAGCAATGCGGATGAGTGTGGAAATATCTTGCCCTGTCCATTCCTTGATGTTGTCTGACCATGCCTTTATTTGTCCTCCTCTGCTTCTTCCACCCTCGACAGTTCCCTGCAGTATTGTTTTTGACAAGGAATCGTTCCTGCATACATGTCCAAACCATAGTTTTCGTTGTTTCACTATTGAAAGCAATGGCTCCTGAACACCTGCACACATCTCTACTTTATTTCTTACGTACACGTTGGTCTTATGTTTCCTATAGGAAATTCATAGAATTCGTCTGTAGCATTTGTACTCGAAAGCCTGTAATCTCTCTCCATGTCCGCAGTGAGTGTCCAACTCTCACAACAATACAACACAACAGAAAGCACCAGTGACTTATACAGTTTGATTATCACTTCAACACTGATGTTGCTTTTCCAAATCACAGTTAGCCTTGACAAGGACGTTAAAGCCATCTCCAGCCTTACTTTTAGTTCTGCTTTGCATTTACCATCGCTGCATATACTGGATCCGAGGTATTTAAAGGTATTCACCTCTTCAAGCTTATGTCCATTCATCATGATATTAGTCTGGTTTTCTGTGTCTCTGCTGTTTACCAAGATTTTGCTCTTATCTGTATTGATTTCCATTCCGTACTTGCTGGTAACTTTTTCCAACTTTGCTGTTAATTCTTGCAATGATTGTTCTGACCCAGCTATAAGATCAATATCATAGATCTTATAGATAGATACAGGATTTTGAATACAATGTTATACATGGATTATATCTATTTCCTATAGAGAGCATAAGACAAATGTGTAGGTAAGAAATCAAGAGATCACAAGAACTTTTGGAACATCGGTGGTCAATTATATTGAATAATCGATACTGAAATGGTTCAGCCACTTAATGAGAATGTACTTTTATTAGCCAGAGGCAAGAGCATACCACATGAAAATGGAAACAGGAAGATAGAGAGGAAGGTCAATAAAGAGTGTGGATTGAAGGAGTTACAAACATTCTGAGACGTCACAATATTACTGCATATCAAGCGACCATACGTGCGAAAGCCCGAAAACCCATCGTCTTTCAGTCCTGCTATGCCTTACAGCAGAGGCGGAGAAATTACAATAGATAGATAGAAATAATTCAGTGATTTGCCATCCATTTCTGTTTGAGTGGTCTAAATGCACAACTGCCTTCTGCAGAACCTGTACCTTGGCCGTCTGAGATATACTCTCTATCCCTTTTTTTATAGTATCCGTAGCATTAACACTATTCTGATGCAGTCACAGATTTGTTGCGACGATCACAGCCTACCAATGATACTTCTCTCTGGTGAGTTGTAGAAGAGTATACACTCTTAAGGTGGCCAAAAGAATCGCTAAAAATCTCATTAATCACTGAAAATATTTTAAATAAACCATGAAACCTGGGATGATGATGTACGCAACAGATGCTACATGGAAATCTAGTCAAAAAAATGTGCTGCAGTTTGTGAAAAAGTAGAAATGCACCTGCTCATCATTAGGAGACTTGTTAGAAAAACATGAGCAGAACAAACAACATCTAAAGTGATCACATCATGCCATGTCTTGTCTAAGCACTTTTGTGGCTAACATATGGCTAACTATGGCTAATGCATATAGCTAATTATGGCTAATTATGGTTAATGCATATGGCTAATTAGCCATCAATGAGACTCATAGTCAAGGACATAACTCTTAACTGAATTTCATAAAGTAGATGTAACAAATGTTCAGCATCATCATCATGTGATGAATGAACAGCACTTCTTCACCACAGAGCAGACTAACATCTTTATGTTACCTCATTAAAACATCTAAGAGAACATTTTGTTGTGGAGATGGCACATGATCTGAATCTTATTCTCATTCCAGGCTCCTCTTAGTTTCTTCGATACGACCCCAATAGGACGTATAGTGAATCGATTCTCATCGGACTTGTACGCTGTTGATGATTCTCTCCCTTTCACACTGAATATATTACTGGCTCAAGCTTTTGCTATGATTGGAACACTTGTCATCACATGTTATGGTCTCCCTTGGTTTGCTGTTTGCTTGATTCCAATGGGAGCAGTCTACTACAAAATACAGGTTCCACATCTTTGTTATCTATTATATGTTGTTGTTTTTGTATCAGTGTCTTTCATTGTATATAGTTATGCATTTTTTTGTATATATATATATTTGTAGCAAAAATTAACTCAAAATGCATGGAGGATTGACTTTATTGTATTTGGATTTCCACATTTGTACTCAATCACTCTTAACGAAGCATCGAACCCATGACCTCATGATCACAAGGCAAATGACTTAACCACTACATCATGGAGATCTTCTTTATACATTTGGAACGCTGCATGTGTCTTGTGCTCAGAAAATTCATGACAAGTTGCTACAAGATGATGATGATATGATGTATTAATCCCATTAGCTGTGCGCAGCTAGCTTTTGACACATGATGATGATGAAATAATCCCTTTAGCTGTGAACATCTAGCTCTCGACACATGATGATGATGAAATAATCCCTTTAGCTGTGAAAAGCTAGCTCTTGACACATGATGATGATGAAATAATCCCTTTAGCTGTGAGTAACCAGCTCTTGACAGCCATATCTTTTCAAACAGAATCACAGATTCTCCTCAGTTGAGTAATTGAGGTGACACTCAAGTTGAGTAACTGAGGTGACACTCAAGTTGAGTAACTGAGGTGACACTCAAGCAGAGTAACTGAGGTGACACTCAAGCTGAGTAACTGAGGTGACACTCAAGCTGAGTAACAGGTGACACTCAAGCTGAGTAACTGAGGTGACACTGAAGCTGAATAACAGGTGACACTCAAGCTGAGTAACAGGTGACACTCAAGTTGAGTAACTGAGGTGACACTCAAGCTGAGTAACAGGTGACACTCAAACTCATGTAATGTTTGTTGTATGGGCAATGGGTGGTTGTGGATGTATGTTTAAACTCTAAATGGAGGCATTCCAATGCAGCAGTAACACAGAATCATCAGGTATTGTCAGGAACATAGCGTACACTTAGTCTGACAGTCTGTGTGTACATTGTAAAGCCAATTAACCTTGTCTTTTACGTAAGTACTATTATTTTTCATGAGGTAAAACAGCTTTCAATGAATGATTATTTTAGCAACAAAACAGTTTTCAATTAATGATTATTTTAGCAACAAAACAGCTTTCAATGAATGATTATTTTAGCAAGACATAATAAGTAAAATTGTATTTGTTTATTTTGTCTTGCTAGCATTATTACAGACACACATCGAGAGAGTTGAAGCGTTTGTCTAGCATCAGCCTGTCACCTATTTATGCTCACTTCTCTGAGACTATCTCAGGTGTGGCCACCATCAGGGCTATGAGGCATTCACGAAGGTATTGTTTGAGATGCTTGATTCTTGAATGAATGAAGTGTTGATTTTAATATGGGAAATCATTCTTACTTCAAGTCTCACAGCAGAGGAAAACCGTTACATGTGAAATGAAGTGACTGAAAAAAGCTGCAATGGTTACTAAACTAGATAAAATAAGAAATGAAGAAATTAGGAAAAGAGTTGGTATAATATCATGTACTGAGCATATCGAAAGACAGCAAGTAAAATGGTTCTGTCACCTTATGAGAATGAACCCAAACCAAATACCAATAAGAGCATATCACAAAAGAATATCTGGACATAGAGCCAAGATAGACCAAGAAAATTATTGATAGATAACATCAAAATAACCTTGAAAAAACAAACATTGACTCAACACAACCAAGGCAACACATCTGGTCTTGGGATGACAACTGAGGCTCCACCAACTAAATATCATGTTTAACAGCAAGTGTGGAAACGATCAACCATCATTCACCTGGGAATATTAGACAATAGAGCTTTAAGAAAATGTTACTTTGATACCAACTCATGTCAGACTTTTTGTGTAAGATCACCCAATGTAGCAAAGTGTCAGAACTAGAGTAGTCATGGAGAATGGTAATAATGCTGGGACATGTAGAACATTCTATGTCCAGTACTATAGAACATGAAACTCTCATATGTTCAGTTATCAGAGTGAACAAATTTGGGCCAAGACAGATGGTACTACATTTGTAGCCATCCCAGCACTGGATAGATCTAAATTTGATCCATATCCATAAGCCCATAACCCATCAGGATCACAGGGGTACCAAATTGGATGCATCAATTCAGAGTCTGCTGTCTATTTCTATCTTCAGTGATGTGAAATAGGAAAAAATTCCTGTCCTGTCCTTAATGTCTGCCTGTCCATGATTTTCTGTTTGCCTATACCTCTTCTACCATCGATTGTTCCTGCTAGTATCATTTTTGACAGGGAATCTTGCCGATATACATGTAAAAAAAATAGTTTATTTGACAATGTGTAAGTAAAGTCACAGAATTCAGTCAAGTTATCCCCTATTTATTGACAATGTGTAAGTAAAGTCAGAGAATTCAGTCACGTTATTCACTTATTTAACAATAGTAGTGATGATGAAGTAATCCCTCTAACTGTGAGCAGGTAGCTTTTACTTTTAGCGGTGAGTAGGTAGCTCTTGACACATGATGATGATGAAATAGGAAGTCCAGATGAAATGCAGTAAGGATGATTTTTTCACAGGTGACAGGTTGTCATCCTATCCCCTAACTTCTCTTAGTCGCATCCTACAACTTGCCTGGAAAGATGATAGTAACGCTAGTTTTTGCACCTTGAACTAAAAGTTCAGGCCTCAGTTACGACATGGATAAACAAGCTATAAACTAAAATAAATTATTATTTTGTAAATTATTTCATTGTTATCCATTACAACCATAACAATTATGTGAATCAATGTGGTTTTCACAGGTTTTGTGAAGAAAATAACAATTATGTGAATCAATGTGGTTTTCACAGGTTTTGTGAAGAAAATAATTATGTGAATCAATGTAGTTTTCACAGGTTTTGTGAAGAAAATAATTCTGTGAATCAATGTGGTTTTCACAGGTTTTGTGAAGAAAATAAAAATTATGTGAATCAATGTGGTTTTCACAGGTTTTGTGAAGAAAATAAACGTCGTCTGGATATCAATCAGAGATGTCAGTATGCCACACAGTTATCTGCTCGTTGGATTGACTTCAGGCTAAGAATGCTGGGTGTTGCCATGGTGACATGTTTATCATTAATTGCGGTCATACAACATCATATAAGCAGTGTTAGCGCAGGTAACCGGGCTTAAAAATTCTTCAAATATGTAGATAGCCAGGCTTAAAAACTTTTCAAATATGTTAGTACAAGAATTTGTTTGTGTCTTGTCGGGGGGGGGGGGGGAGGAGGATAAGAGGACTAAAGAATAGGAGTACTATGACAACCCATCCAGCAACTTGTGACAACCCATTTAGCAAATTGTGACAACCAATCTAGCAACTTCTCTCTTTGTCTTCCTCTGTCTCTTGTGTTAAGTTCTGTTTGTGACATTCTCTCCTGCCACAGTGTTAACTCATCCAGCAACTTCTCTTTGTCTTCCTCTGCCTCTGCTCTCCTTGATCTTTTCCTGTGATTACTAAATTCAAGTTTTGCTTTTTTCATCACATGCCCTAAAAATCTTGACTGCCTAATTGTAATTTTTGTTATAGTTTGTCAACTTTGCATTATAGTTTAACATGTCTGAGGACTTCTACATTAGTTTTCTGTCTGGAATTTTCATCATTTTTCTCAAAAACCACATTTCAGTAACTTCCAGCTCACCTAGAGCTCTTGTTGAACATCCATGATTCACATCCATAAAGAAGAATTGGTTCAATATAGCATCCTAGCACTCAAATTCATATATGCGTTGATATTACTCCATTGCATAGAATGTTTCTCATTTTTTGAAATGCTGATTTTGTTTTTTCTATCCTACACTTTATCTCATTGGAGCACTAACCATCTGAGTTTAAAATGGTGCCAAGATGTGTTACTTTATCCGGTTTATTTAATGTTACATCATTAATATTAATACTACATCTTTGCGGTGTGTATATCTGTGAAACAACCATTACTTCTGTTTTCTTCTTGTTTAGACTGAGGCCTGTTAGTTTCGACTATTTAAAATTAGACTGAGGGCTATGTTTTCACTTTCTTATATTACCGTGTCTAACAGGGCTTAAAGTTTATGTTCGCTCCCTTCAATCAAAACTGTATTATCAGCATATCTTATATATCAGATTAATTAGATAGTAACCTTCAACTGCTATTCCTGGCATGCTTTCTATATTTCGCATAATGTCCTCTATATACATGGAGAAAAGATCTGCTGACATTACACATCCTTGTCTGACGCCCATCTCCATTTTTTGGAATTCTCCTACATTACTGTCAACCCTCATCGCAGTTGTTTGTTTCTAATACATGTTTCTTACTATCTTTAGATCGTTCGCATCCACATTGAGTTTTTTTTTTAACCCTTTCATCATTATGAGATTTTCCTATTGTTAATTCTCCATCACTAAAGCAAGGGGCTTTAGAGGAGGGCACAACTCCTCCAAATTATGGATATGACGATGATAAAAGTGCATTTTCTTTCAAACTATTCATCATATCACACTCAGACTTGGCAGATCAACAAAAAAATGAATAAATCTATATCAAAGATAATTTAATACATATATGTTTTAAATAATAAACTGTCAAACTTGACATAATGTGGGGACATTTTTTTTTAACTTTGGGGTGTTGAGTAGAGGAGTCATATTGAGATGATAATATTGAGATATATTCTCAAATCTCCTTTTTCTCAAACAGGGTGCTATGCCCTAAACTTGAATAGAACATAGAATGAGTAGACTGGGAATAGGATGTGCAACAATCATTTCTTTACCATATTTTTGTCTAGGGCTTGTGGGATTGGCGATCTCGTATTCCTTATCAGTCACTAATCTGCTGGGTGGAGTGGTCATGTTTTTCACGGAGACAGAGAAAGAGTTTGTCAGCGTAGAGAGATGCCAGTATTACATTGACCAGACACCCTCAGAGAAATGGGAAGGAAGTCTCTTTGTAAGTATTTTGTCTTCAATGCAGATAATTGGTAGAGAAATATTTAATAAATAATTGATAGATAAATATTTAAAAAAATATATTTGATAGATATGTAAAAAATAATTGATAGGTAATTTAAAAATAATTGATAGATATAAAAAAAATTGATAGATATTTTTTTTAAAATGTTGGTAGATATATATATTAAAAAAATAATTGATAGATATTTAAAATATAATTGGTAACTAGGGCGCAGTAAGAAAATAGTGCAAGACAAATGCGCGTTGATAAAAGCAAGCAGACGAATGCATACTGATGAATGCATGCAATGCTAACAACCCTGACAAATGCGCGCAAGCAAAAAGCGCACATGGTGCATAACAAAAATGCACAAGGAAAAATCCATGCCAACAAAGACACACCAATTGATATTCAATTAATAATTGAACTCCTGTGGAAGTTTGAAAATGAACGCCGAAGAAGAGGAAGAACTAACATTCACCAGATATTTCTATTGCGCTTGATAAACATATCACTTCAAAGTTTTCCGATATTTCAATCAGTCAAGGTTGTAATATGTCCCCCTTTTATTTGAAGCGGATAACACATGTGAACTGTTTTCCTTTTAACATTGACTTTAGAGTGTGATGATATTGACTGAAATGTCGCATAACATGCGAGCAGCGCATTTTTGAGGTCTAAGAAAGACATACCACTTTTTAAAATTACACACAGAATGGATGGAAACACTGTACATTATAATATTTTATAGTTTTTTTATGTATTTTATATAGCTCAAATAAGACTTTTTTTAAAATAAGTTGCGAGTGAGAAATGAGGACATTAGACAAAGAACTGGCACCACCCCAATCTTGCAGTATATTAAGAGCCAACAGATCAAATGATTTGCACACATCAGCAGACTACCACCAGGCAGCATACCACAGCAAGCTATGCTCCACAGAAACAGTGAAGGCAGACCTAGAGGCCGACCTCAGAAATGATGGACCACCGAAATAAAAGAGGCAACAAATTCCACAATATACTCAGCGTACACGAGGGCCATCTCCAGAAAACTCTTCTACCCCTGACACTAAAGGCAATAAAGGGTTTAGCAAATTGATAGAAAAATGAGTTGCTCATGGTCATGTGTTGTTGTGACCGGAAAGGGAAGCAAAGAATAGCAATACTGTTTGCCTTCCACACATGTCGTAAGAGATGACTAAGAAGGTTATGGGGTAAAGAATGGAACCATTTCAAATGAGAATTGGGACCCTAAAGGGAGCAAAGAATATCGACACTGTTATCTTCCTGGCATGCCGTACAAGGGGACTATGAAGGTTATGGTATGGAGTTGGCTATTACATGTAGAGTAGAAGTGATACAGAAGTCATTATGAATCACATGTTGCAGGGCGTACGGCGCAGATATTGCAGCAAAGTTGTAAACATGTTGCAGGTCGTACGGCGCAGATATCGCAGCAAAGTTGTAAACCATGACACAGCACATTCTGATCTGAGCTATAGTCACGCAGAACTATGCTTCTAAAGAACAAGAACTATGCTTCTAAAGAACAAGAACTATGCTTCTAAAGAACAAGAACTATGCTTCTAAAGAACAAGAACTATGCAGTAGCAACACTGGAACTGGAACTGAATAACTTTTGTTTTTGTCTCGTGCACCTTATTCAGCTCTGAAATAACATCACATAAGATAGCAGTATTAATTTAACTCTTTTTTCAAACTCGATCTCCCTTTCTTGTATCTCCAGAGAGTGGAGATGAGTTGTGTAGCCGTTTTCTTTTCTCCTATAACCTGACACGGGGCTGTGGTATTTGTGCTGGCATTCTGTTCAATGTGATCCAAGGTTTTATTTGTAGTTTAACTGGAAATATTTTTTGGTTCATGTTTGGAACCCATGTCCCCACTTATTTCAGGATTAATTTATCTAAATATTATATAAATAATTAATTTAAATATTCATTTTTTAGGATTATGGGTAGTTATGTACTAACCCTGACCCTAAATAAATTTATATTGAAATTAATAAATGATAAAAATAGGCTGAAAAACATAGCCAAGGGAAATAATCAAATAAAGTGACACGGGTTCCAAACAAGAGCCTATTTTTTAAATCACTAATGACTCCTAGATGAATCCAGCCTAAGGAAATTATGTAGCATATCTTCTAGGAAGTAAAGGCGGCAGGTTTGATGATGACAACATCATCTTTAGATATACCATCGATCATTAACAATATGGGCCTAACACTGTATTCCTCAATACACCTCAATGTCATGAAAAATGGAAAACAATAGCCAGACACATCTGTACTTTAACGGTATCAATCAAGTGTCATGCAGAGTGACGTAGGTGTGATCATGTTTCTCCACAACTCTCTGTCACTTGTATTGTTAATAAGTTCAGCTGGTGACTTCTTTTTGTGCCACAGTGACAACCCATCCAGAAATTTCTCTCTTGTCTTTCTGTCTCTTCTGCCCTTGATCTTTCCGGTGTTTACTGAATATTCAAGTTTTGTTTTTCTCATCATATGCCCTAAACATCTTGACTGTTTGCTTCTACTGTTTTTATAATCTGTCTTTTTACTGTAGCATCTTTGAGGACTTCTACATTAGTTTTCTTGTTTGTCCATGGAATTTTCATCATTCTTCTCAAAAACCCCATCTCAGTTGCCTCCAGATTATCTTGAGCTCTTTTGTTTACCGTCCACGCTTCGCATCCATAAGGAAGGATTGGTTCAATATAACTTCTAGCACTCTAACTCGTGTATGTAACAGTATATAGATATTTAATATTATAGTCTTTATATGTTAAATTTCCTGCACTTGCTATTTTTCAACTTTGCATACAGGCTACAGCTGTATGGCCAACTGAAGGTGTGATAGAGTTCAACAACGTTTCGCTTCATTATCGAGACATTCAGACTCCCGCTCTTAATGACATCTGCTTTAAGACTACAGCTGGAGAAAAAATTGGAATTGTGGGTAGAACAGGAGCAGGCAAATCTAGTATCCTTCTAACACTTTTCCGAATGGTTGAGATTAGTAGTGGCCGGATTATTGTGGATGGTGTGGATATAAAGCATCTAGATTTGTCTGACATCAGGTAATGTACTAAGTCAGGAATATGCTGTTCTTATGACATCTGTTGTACATCAACATACCTTATGACATCTATTGTACATCAACATACCTTATGACATCTATTGTACATCAACATACTTTATGACATCTATTGTACATCAACATACCTTATGACATCTATTGTACATCAACATACCTTATGACATCTATTGTACATCAACATACCTTATGACATCTATTGTAAATCAGTTTTTCCTAGGACATCCATTCTTATTCACCTTTTCTTATGACATGTTGTAAATTGATGTTTCCATAGCAGTACATAAATATGTTCTTATGAACATCCAAGAGTTTATAGTCAGGATGAGAGTCTTATACTTCCTCGATAATACTTAGTATTCTTCTTCAGCGTTCATTCTCAAACTCCCGCTGGATCTCTCTTGTAGCAGTACAATAGTCCTACTAGATTTCCAGCAGGATGTAGTCCAGAGAATTGAAATGCGTTGTATCGCCGTTTTATTTGCGCCGATGGCCTGACACATCCGTCTTCGGCGGGATACTTAGTATATAAAGGCAAGAATGACATAATGGAGTGACTGAAAAACCACTTTTTGGAAGATATGTTTGTTGTTGTAATGTAACAATTTCATTTAAATATAAAACATTATTAACAGCTTAAGAAGAATGCGGATAAACATTGGATGGTAAGACAAGATAAGAAATGTAGAGATGTGGAGACCAACAGACTAAGATAAACATTGTATGGTAAGACAAGATAAGAAATGTAGAGATGTGGAGACCAACAGACTAAGATAAACATTGGATGGTAAGACAAGATAAGAAATGTAGAGATGTGGAGACCAACAGACTAAGATCTGGCGGACAACAAAATTATGGAGAGAAAATGGAGATGAATGCCTAAGGAGACCAGTAAAAGGTATAGCAAGAAGATCAATGACATGGAACCCACTGGACAAAAGGAAATAATGAAGATATGGAAACATGTGAAGAACAGAAGACTTGACAGAGATGAGAACCACATGGAATGAGGCGGAGAACATATCCAAGGATACAGACAAATGGAGAATCTTTGTCAAAGGTTGGTGCACCCACGAATTTGGAAACACTCTAGGAAACCCAAGGGCTCGATTGATTGAGTAGTGTATAGAAAACTTATGAAATGAAAAAAAAAATTGTTAAAACATGCTTTCCGTAGAAAATGTATGTCATTTGATTTATAAAATGTTCTTAGTGCACACAGTGAATACTAATAATGAATTAACTGTGAAACCAGTTCATTGTCGGTGCATGTGTAGTTTCTTATGAATTTCTGATATCTCTCTACTAGTAATCATAACCCAAGACCTTTATTAGTATGTATCCCTATCTATTCACTAAACCTATTGTTGCCTTTCAGCATGAGGGGTAGAAAAGTTTTCTGGAGACAGCCCATTGTGCGCTGAGTATATTGTGGAATTTGTTGCCTCTTTTTTTTCGGTGGTCCATCGTTTTTGTGGTCGGCCTCTAGGTCTGCCTTCAAATAACCTAATAATAATCAAATAACCATGAAAGATTGCTGCCATGAAACCTACCTTTATATTTACAGAACTAACATAACAAGCAGTGACAATCAAGAAACTGACATTTTATATGTAAGACATGTTTGAACATTTTTTTTATATGTTACTGTCAGTCACATAGAGACTCAATTTTGTTATATGTTACTGTCAGTTACATAAAGACTCAATTTTGTTATATGTTACTGTCAGTCACATAAAGACTCAATTTGTTATATGTTACTGTCAGTCACATAGAGACTCAATTTTTTAATATGTTACTGTCAGTCACATAGAGACTCAATTTTGTTATATGTTACTGTCAGTCACATAAAGACTCAATTTGTTATATGTTACTGTCAGTCACATAAAGACTCAATTTGTTACATGTTACTGTCAGTCACATAAAGACTCAATTTTGGTCACATGTTGCAGGTCACGATTTGCTGCTATTCCACAAGACCCTTTTTTATTCAGTGGATCTATTCGGATTAATATGGATCCAATGAGTGGTCATTCAGACTCTGAGCTATGGTCAGCACTTGACCGCTGTCATCTCCGAATTGTTGTAGAAAGAATGGGAGGACTGGATGCAGTGTTGACTCAGAGAGGGAAGGAGTTTTCTGTAGGTCAACGGCAACTTCTGTGTCTTGCTCGGGCAATGTTGACCAGTGCTAAGGTAAATGAGATGATTTTGTCAGTTTGCTTATCTTATTGTTACAGGACATGCATGTTGAATATTTCTTGACTTTTGTCCATGTGACAACCGAAGCCTGGACTTACATGGATGTTTAATATTTCTTGACTTTTGTCCATGTGACAACCAAAGCCTGGACTTACATGCATGTTTAATATTTCTGGACTTTTGTCCATGTGACAACCGAAGCCTGGACTTACAGGGATGTTTAATATTTCTTGACTTTTGTCCATGTGACAACCAAAACCTGGACTTTTAGTTCAGGGTACAAAGTTAAGGATCACTATCTTCTTTCCAAGCCATAGGACAATGTTGTAGGACAAGCACAGTGGATCTGTGGTGCTCTTTTAATTTTAATTAAAGATAAAATCATGAGAAGTGATTTTTATTTAATACAGCTATTTCTTTTATGGTTAATAACTGATAAAATCAAATTGAAGTAGTGCCTGGGCTTGAAAGAAACATAACTCACCATCCAGACTTGAAAGAAGTATAACTCACCATCTGGGCTTGTAAGAAGCATAACTGACCACCAAGGCTTGAAAGAAGCATAACTGACCACCCAGGCTTGAAAGACGTATAACTCACCATCTGGGCTTGAAAGAAGCATAACTCACCATCTGGGCTTGAAAAAAGCATAACTCACCATCTGGGCTTGAAAGAAGCATAACTCACCATCTGGGCTTGAAAGAAGCATAACTCACCACCTGGGCTTGATAGAAGCATTACTCATCATCCAGGCTTGAAAGAAACATAACTCACCATCTAGGCATGAAAGAAGCATTATTCACCATAAGAGGTACATTTAATATACAACTGTGATATAAACTGATAACATGATCGTCGTCACAATGAACAAGTTAAAAATTACTCAGTACATGCTACAATAAATTAATTTGCCTATGATCTAAATACAGTCACTATATAATTCCAATCATATTATAACAAGGAAATCTATATTTATCTATCAAAGTAAGTTTCGCTATTGTTAATGGTGCATTAATATTTTATTTTGGAAATTTATTTCGTAAAATACCCTAACAAGTTTAACACTGCAGGAAGCATTGAAAGTAATGTGACTACTAAATTAACAATAACAAAAAATAAATATATTACTTCTATAATATGTACAGTAAACAACAGATTAGAATGTGCACAGTAAAGCACAGATAGAATGTGCACAGTAAACTACAGATAGAATGTGCACAGTAAACCACAGATAGAATGTGCACAGTAAACCACAGATCGAATGGGCACATTAAACCACAGATGGAATGTGCACAGTAAAGCACAGATGGAATGTGCACAGTAAACCACAGATGGAATGTGCACAGTAAAGCACATTCTAGTGCTTATCTTGATAAAGGCATCTAGTCGAAACTTCGATTTTGTCATGTGTATTGTTATTTGTATGATGATATCCTGTGTATTGTTATTTGTATGATGATATCCTGTGTATTGTTATTTGTATGATGATATCCTGTGTTTTGTTATTTGTATGATGATATCCTGTGTATTGTTATTTGTATGATGATATCCTGTGTTTTGTTATTTGTATGATGATATCCTGTGTATTGTTATTTGTATGATGATATCCTGTGTTTTGTTATTTGTATGATGATATCATGTGTATTGTTATTTGTATGATGATATCCTGTGTTTTGTTATTTGTATGATGATATCCTGTGTATTGTTATTTGTATGATGATATCCTGTGTTTTGTTATTTGTATGATGATATCCTGTGTATTGTTATTTGTATGATGATATCCTGTGTTTTGTTATTTGTATGATGATATCCTGTGTTTTGTTATTTGTATGATGATATCCTGTGTATTGTTATTTGTATGATGATATCCTGTGTTTTGTTATTTGTATGATGATATCCTGTGTTTTGTTGTGTGTATTATTTCATGTGAGAATCCAGCAGTGATAGTCATCATTACATTAGAAGAAAAATATTCGCATATATTCTATTTTTATTTTTTGTTTTATTTGTGTTAGTCATCATTCAGTAAGACTTCATTACCTGTTTCCTATGTAGGTACTGTTTTTGTAAAGTTTTACTGCCAGAATTACCTTTTATTGATTGTCATTTTATCCACTTAATAAGATTCTTTAAATTGTTGAGTTGATGGTCAATGCTGTTTTATCCATTTGATCAGATTTTGTGTATTGATGAAGCCACTGCAAGTGTTGACATGGAGACAGACATTTTAATACAGAACACGATTCGACAAGAATTCAAGAACAGCACAGTTCTAACAATTGCTCATCGAATTCATACTGTTTTAGACAGTCACCGTGTGTTGGTTATGAAAGATGGGTGTGTGGCAGAGTTTGGTACACCTGATGAGCTACTTGGAAATCCTGGCTCATTGTTTTATAGTTTAGTATCTGGAAACAGATGAGATTATATTTATTGTATTGTAATTTTGGATAGGAAATAATTTATTGTCTTTCAGATATATGGTGGTCTAGTTGATGGTATAAGTTATATTTGATATTGGTAGCATATCCTTTACAGAACATAGCTATCAGTCCAGCATTTGTTGACTGCGGTGATTTTCTAGGCAATATAAATACGCTCAGTAGTTTGTCATTGCTTTCTGAAAGATCCGGATGCACAATTGCCTGTGGCGGGGATTGAATTCGGTACCTTGGCCGTCACAGGCGCGATCTGTGCCACAGAGTCTGACATATTTCATATACTCAGTATTATATAATGGCACATTTCACCATCTTTGCCCAACTTAAAAATGATGCATCTCAGCAAATAAATAATGCATATAACTGACATTTTTTTGGTGTTAATTTTAAATGTTATACACTCTATGAAATAAAATTTTTATAAAAATGCAGTCATTGGTTTTAATTTTTGCTTATTTACGATATATATCACAAGTCTACTTGTCAACACACATCACACAGACATTTTTTAAGATGTTTACAGTCAATTATAAGATCTCATTTACATGATCGGTTTACCATACAATTGCCATGAATTAAGCATGAGATTGCATTACTTTGTACTCTTGAATACAGAACTGAGTACAGATGGTATTTAAGGTTTTATCAGGTGTAATGTCTGAATTGTAAAATTTCTGTTTTTGATAAACAATAATTATTACGCTGACAAAGATCAATGGATTTCATTTGTTTATAAAAAAGCAGACATGATGCTCAAATATAAAGTATATGTTTATTGGGTATAACCAAATATAACATCAGATGCAAAAAATGATATTAAAACATGCTGTGCCTGTTGGATTACAATTTTGCTGCATTAAATACATATTGTCAGTCTTCCGCAATTAAAACATTACCTAATCATATAATTACATTTGTTTGAGGGCAAAGTTAATGAAATATGCTATAGTGAAACGTGCTATAGTGTAACAAGCTATAGCTGTGTATTAATAAAAAATATTATAGCTACTAAAAGTGTACTTAAAACCAATGCTTCCTCTGAGCTGTGAACACCTTGTCGGATAGTGCCGTGCAAGAGCCGTGAACATCTTGTCCGAGAGTGTCATGTAAAGAAATTTGACATATCACACACATTATCTTTACATGCAGATATAGCAGCGCATGTTCCACCTAAGGGTGATATACACAATTGGTTTTATTGTTGCTATAACTGTCGCAGGATGGAACTACATGCAAACATTTTTAGTTGCTATAACTATTGCAGGATGGAACTACATGCAAACATTTTTAGTTGCTATTTAGTTGCCACACCTTTCTTGCATAATATTCCTGTCTGTTGCGGCTGTCCCATTCACATAGGAAGCAACAAAATTTAGTATACCCAGTCTGCAGCTCTATCTATCTACTCGTTAAACCCTTTATTGCATTTTAGCATCAGGGGTAGAAAAGTTTTCTGGAATCTGCAAGCCCTCTTGTGTGCTGAGTATACTGTGGAATTTGTCGCCTCTTACTTCCATGGTCCATCGTTTTCGTAATATAGAATTAGAAATTATAACATCAGACAGATAACCAAAACAATACCAGTATTGGAACACATTGAAAGACAACAGATCAAGTGGTTTTCACACACTTCCAGACTACCGACAGATAAAGCCAGAGGCAGACCATGTAAAAGATGGATCACAGAAATAAAAGAAGCCAAAGGAACAAGCTTACAAACAGCGCATAAGAAGGCCATCTTCAGAGAACTCTTCCACCCCTGATGCCGCAAGGCAAACAAGGGTCACAGCGTACAGATAGATAGATAGATCGTTAACATGGTCGGCCTCTAGGTCTGCCTTCACTGTATCTGTGTAACATAGCTTGGTATGCTGTGGTATGCAGTCTGGTGGTAGTCTGCTGATGTGTGCACACCATTTGATCTGGTGGCTCTTAATATACTCCAAGATTAGGGCGGTGCCAGTTCTTTGTCTAATGTCCTCATTCCTCACTCTGTCTCTTAGCGATATTCCTAGGATTCTGTGTAAGCATGCCATTTCAGCTGTCACTAGTTTACGTTTTAGTAGCTGTTTTTAGTAGCTGTCATTATCCATGTTTGGCATTGGCAGCACAGCATTGGCATAATAATCTCTCTCTCTCTCTCTCTCTCTCTCTCTCTCTCTCTATATATATATATATATATGCATACATACACTGTGAAATTCTGTTATAATAACTTATGGCTGATGTAATAACAGAAATTAGGTATAAACAGTACAAATAACAAAGATTAACTATAATTAAGGATTTTAAAAAGTGTTGTTATATAGGAATATTTGTTATAAAAGAATGCGCTACAGATGGATTTCACTGTATATATATATATATATATATATATATATATATATATATATATATATATATATATATATATATATATATAATGACATTACGAGCATAAATTATTGTTTTCCATGACAAATATAATATACTACAAGAAATGCTGGGTGTTGCCCAGGCGAGAATAAAACAAAAAATAAAAATAGAATATATGTGAATATTTTTCTTATAATGTAATGATGACTTTGATATGATTCAGTTCATACATATTTTTCTATAATTTAATTTTAAAAGAACATCTCTTTGATCGATAACTCATTGCCACATTTCCTCCCAATATATGTGTTGCTCTGGTTGAGGTGTAGTCATGTTTCTTTAGGATGGTCTTGATGTTGTCTATCCATCTTTTCCTAGATCTGCCCTTGGCTCTGTATCCTGATTCCATCTTGTTATAAGCTCTTATGGAAAGTGGATCTTTCTTCCTCATAATATGTCCAAACCATTTAATCTGGTGTTTATTCTATATAATATATATATATATATATATATATATATATATATATATATATATATATATATATATATATATATATATATATATATATATATATAAATTGATGCACTAAGCAAATGTAATATTATATAACACTGTTAAAAGAAAGAGTATAAAAAATATATTTAATAAGTTGAGACAGCAAAAGAAACTAATCATTATAATACTGTGAATAGAGAGTGATAAACGATCAATTTATTACAATTAGTAGCAGAACTGACACAGAAAATGTACACACATTTTCAAAGTCAGGTTTATTTCAGAATTCTAGCTATTGTCATTTTTCCTGCTGAAGACGTCGAAGGATTGAGTGACAATCGATTTTTGGGATATCGCACATTTTATCGCTTGATAGGCCTATGCAGTAATATTGTGATGTCTCTGAAAGTTGGTAACTCTTTCAATCCACCATCTTCTTGGTCTTTCTCTGCATCTTGCTGTTTCCATTTTCATGTTGTATGCTCTTGCTGTTGGCCAATATGGGTTCATTCTCATTAAGTGGCAGAACCATGTCAGTCTCTGTTTTTCAATATATTTGACCACATACATTCCAATAGTTCTTGTTGGTTGGTTGGTTGGTTGCTGATCCAGCGGTCCATGGGCTCATGCCCTTTGACCTAATGCCATTAGATGGCATTATATTGCTGGGAAGTCTGTGGATTTTCGGTCCACCCCAGGACAGAGCCAGAGAATAACTATCACACCTCCAGGAAGGTAGGTTTAAACCTATGCACTGTTCCTAGCCACTGTAGCCAAGATAGGGTTCACTGTGCTCATTCCCCGCCACCAGTTGACTACTGGTTATGCCGAACTTCTCTATTGCTCCAGGCATGCAACCAAATGTTCAAGTCAAAAGGATTGTCATGTCCTGAGTCACTGTGCCTCTATGATGGGCCTCAGGCATAGGAAAAACAGTGATGTCAGTTTCCTCCTCCTCAGTGCTGCACAGTACATCTCTGGCTCCCTCCCAACCACAGAGGGTGCATACATATATATTCTGGCAAACATGTAAAACATTTCAACAACAAAACAAAATCATAATTGTATAGATGACGTGCCATGAAGCTTCTATAAGAAGATAACCTCAATATAACGGCATGTCATCCACTAAGGTTTTCTGTTGCATGGGTGGTATGTCTAGTGGACCATTGGTGAGACCCACAGACGCAACCACATGCGTCAAATAGTTCTTGTAATCTCTTCATTCCTCACATGATTTCTTATTGCTGCTTTTCTTAGACATCTCATATCACACATAGTAAGCTTTCTCTTTTGTTCTTGTGTTATTTTAACATTGCATACCTTATTTCTACATATATTTTTTCTTTAAATTGAAACTGTGAAAATTCTGTCCACACCAGAAAGTAATGTTATTTTCAGTGGAATTGTTACTCTGGAACTACTGTCAAAATACAACACTAACAAAAATAGTTTTTAGTATTAGAACTTTTCATTGCATTTTACTGCATTGAAGCACATTTCATGATATTTTCATTAATTTTTGAACACAATTCAGAAGTTTGGCCATATTTTGTCTGACATTTGGCTGTAATTAGTTCCAATTATCTGGCAACTGTTTTATGTTATTAATTATGAAGATATGGATATGTCTCAGTTTAAAGAATGAATCTCTTCTGTTATTTCATGTTCCTGTTTATGTTTACTTCATACTTTTCTGTTTATGTTTACTTCATACTTTTCTGTTTATGTTTACTTCATACTTTTCATCATCTGAATGATTCCAGAAATAAATGTATGAATCATATCACATGTTTAATCATGTCTGGCTTGCATTTATTCACTTTTAGTTTTCCATCAATAATTAGAAGGCCAACATCTAAATATTGATTTTATCGATCAAGAAAAGGTATTTGACAGAGTTGAAAGAGAAACACCAACATCTAGCTGAATCAAATGGAAAATGAATCATGCATGTCAGATCATGGATGCAGAGGCTGATGACACACTACGAAGAGTATGTGAGTTGGAAGAAACAGGAAAGGGCAGTGAATGGGTGGAGGTAGACACTGAGAAGAAATCACTGACTAAAGTAATAATACAACTAGATAAAGCGTGTCGGAAATTGACGGAAGTCAGGCCTGCCCGACTACACTCGAAACCACAAGACATAATTATATACACAGATGGCTCTGTTAACAGAAACACAAATAAAAACAGTTGGGGTTTTGTAGCATACAGAAACGGCGTGAAGTTGGTTGAGAAATCTTCAGCATATTCTACTGTCACATCGAGCATGAGGATGGAGATAGAGGGAGTTACAGCAGCACTTAATTGGTTGATAAATGATACATCAACACACTTCGTAATACTCACAGACTCTCAAAACATGCTGCGCAAGATAGAAAAGTTCATGCTAAGAAAAGAATGGTGGAACTTATTGAACAACTCAGTTGTCCAGAGCATTACATGGATATACTGCCCTGGTCATGCTGGGGTCAGAGGAAACGAGAGAGCTGACTTATTGACAGGCAATGCAGCGATAGACAGCACATTGCTGAGAAGAGATAAAACAGACTTGATGAAAGCAGTAATAAATTCATTTCAAGATGAAGATGATGTCAGTGAGGTTGAGAACGTACACATACAGAGAATATTAGAAATGGGAGTATCTAGAGGTGAAGGAAGGAAAGGTAAATGTTTTGGAAAGTCCTGAAGATCACACAATCAACACCTGACCGGGACTTTGAGTCTACATACACTGGGATGGTTGCTGGAGCGGAGGGTGGAGCACTTATGGGAATGTCCCGTGTGCTGTGAAGCCAGTTTCTAATCAAGAAAGAGAAATATTGTGACTAATGTCGGAAGACCATACAGTACATGAATAATTACTAGACAACATAAGAGCTTTATACAAAAACTGCCGAAGCATAGTCAGAACTACACAGGGCACGACGGATCCATTTGAAATAAAAACAGACATCAGACAAGGCTGTGTACTTGTGTTTGTAAAGTTCATGAACTAAAGAAGCAATTCCAAGAAATGAATCCAACCCTGCAGAGACACCAAATGAAGAATACAACCTCACTAAACAAACTACTATTTGCAGGTGATCAAAATTTAATATATGAATCTGCAGATGAATTACAGTGGCACACAAACCTGCTCCATACAACCTACGAACAATACAACATGAAACTAAACACATCTAAACACAGACTTATGAAGTTAAACTGAACATCACCAGGCCAGTTAAACATACCTGTCAATGGTACAAAACTAAAGCAGGTCTCAGAGCTGCTAAAGCTGGTGGGACAGCTGGTGGATTTGATATTTAAGAAGCATCTTAACAAATCTCGATAGATAGATTGAAACAAGATGTCAGAAAGCTTATGCTGTGACTTACCAACAATCAGTAATACTCAAACACCCATGGTGACAAAACGACAATTGATTAACAATATTTTTATACCAACTCAGTGTTACTAATATCCGACATGGACATGTTGACAAAGACACTTATGAAAACGATCACAGTGTGTGAAATAAGATATTTGAGAACAGCTATAAATGTCACCAGAAGAGTCTGATGGAGAAATGATCAGGAAAGAAAGAAATTAAATGAAAGGTCGAAAAAGATCACGTTATAGGATGTGAAATGTTATAGAAAGGTTGAAGACTATCATGGACAGAAAGATGAACAAACGCACATGTCTACAAAGATATGAAAATAGAAGAGGAATGACTCATAAAAATTATTTAAAAAACATAAATGAACATATTTCAGACTAATACAGAGACACAATGGTTTAGAAAGATTAATCATGGAGGGAAGAGAACAAGACAGACTATGACTACGATGGACAAATGACATGGAGGACCTAAGATGAACATGACACTGGAACAAGCTGGGCAGCTTGTTAGTTAGTTAGCTGGTGGATTTGTCTTCTTGGTCCAAGACACACCCTTTTCAACATTGGATGGTATTCCTGTGACTATATTGTAGTGTAGAACCGGAACTTGGTTGGGACTGACAAAATATGTATGTAAAAACATACAGTTAAATCCCACTATAATAAGTTGGTCTGGAATGGAGGCCACTTAGTGCAGTGGTTAGTGCACTGGCTTCGCATATGAGTGGTCCTGGGTTAATTCCGCAGTTGAGGTGGAAATGTTTTTCTGATCTGGTCTGCCTGGTCTACGTGTCCTGAAAAGACAGTAAAATTTGGGGGTAGGATATAGTCCCAAGAAGGACTTTTTTTTAAAGATGGTGTTGATGGAATTCTTAAGCTGGTTCTGGGTTGCTCTGTCCCATCTCCTAGGTTTCATGGTGTTGACTGGTTGTGGGTTGCTCTGTCCCATCTCCTAGGTTTCATGGTGTTGACTGGTTGTGGGTTGCTCTGTCCCATCTCCTAGGTTTCATGGTGTTGACTGGTTCTGGGTTGCTCTGTCCCATCTCCTAGGTTTCATGGTGTTGACTGGTTCTGGGTTGCTCTCTGTCCCATCTCCTAGGTTTCATGGTGTTGACTGGTTCTGGGTTGCTCTCTGTCCCATATCCTAGGTTTCATGGTGTTGACTGGTTCTGGGTTGCTCTGTCCCATATCCTAGGTTTCATGGTGTTGACTGGTTCTGGGTTGCTCTGTCCCATCTCCTAGGTTTCATGGTGTTGACTGGTTCTGGGTTGCTCTGTCCCATCTCCTAGGTTTCATGGTGTTGACTGGTTCTGGGTTGCTCTGTCCCATCTCCTAGGTTTCATGGTGTTGACTGGTTCTGGGTTGCTCTCTGTCCCATCTCCTAGGTTTCATGGTGTTGACTGGTTCTGGGTTGCTCTCTGTCCCATATCCTAGGTTTCATGGTGTTGACTGGTTCTGGGTTGCTCTGTCCCATATCCTAGGTTTCATGGTGTTGACTGGTTCTGGGTTGCTCTGTCCCATCTCCTAGGTTTCATAGTGTTGACTGGTTCTGGGTTGCTCTGTCCCATATCCTAGGTTTCATGGTGTTGACTGGTTCTGGGTTGCTCTCTGTCCCATATCTTAGGTTTCATGGTGTTGACTGGTTCTGGGTTGCTCTGTCCCATCTCCTAGGTTTCATGGTGTTGACTGGTTGTGGGTTGCTCTGTCCCATCTCCTAGGTTTCATGGTGTTGACTGGTTGTGGGTTGCTCTGTCCCATCTCCTAGGTTTCATGGTGTTGACTGGTTCTGGGTTGCTCTGTCCCATCTCCTAGGTTTCATGGTGTTGACTGGTTCTGGGTTGCTCTCTGTCCCATCTCCTAGGTTTCATGGTGTTGACTGGTTCTGGGTTGCTCTCTGTCCCATATCCTAGGTTTCATGGTGTTGACTGGTTCTGGGTTGCTCTGTCCCATATCCTAGGTTTCATGGTGTTGACTGGTTCTGGGTTGCTCTGTCCCATCTCCTAGGTTTCATGGTGTTGACTGGTTCTGGGTTGCTCTGTCCCATATCCTAGGTTTCATGGTGTTGACTGGTTCTGGGTTGCTCTCTGTCCCATATCTTAGGTTTCATGGTGTTGACTGGTTCTGGGTTGCTCTGTCCCCATATCCTAGGTTTCATAGTGTTGACTGGTTGTGGGTTGCTCTGTCCCATCTCCTAGGTTTCATGGTGTTGACTGGTTCTCGGTTGCTCTGTCCCATATCCTAGGTTTCATAGTGTTGACTGGTTGTGGGTTGCTCTGTCCCATCTCCTAGGTTTCATGGTGTTGACTGGTTCTGGGTTGCTCTGTCCCATATCCTAGGATTCATGGTGTTGACTGGTTCTGGGTTGCTCTCTGTCCCATATCCTAGGTTTCATAGTGTTGACTGGTTGTGGGTTGCTCTGTCCCATCTCCTAGGTTTCATGGTGTTGACTGGTTCTGGGTTGCTCTGTCCCATCTCCTAGGTTTCATGGTGTTGACTGGTTGTGGGTTGCTCTGTCCCATCTCCTAGGTTTCATGGTGTTGACTGGTTGTGGGTTGCTCTGTCCCATCTCCTAGGTTTCATGGTGTTGACTGGTTCTGGGTTGCTCTGTCCCATCTCCTAGGTTTCATGGTGTTGACTGGTTCTGGGTTGCTCTCTGTCCCATCTCCTAGGTTTCATGGTGTTGACTGGTTCTGGGTTGCTCTCTGTCCCATATCCTAGGTTTCATGGTGTTGACTGGTTCTGGGTTGCTCTGTCCCATATCCTAGGTTTCATGGTGTTGACTGGTTCTGGGTTGCTCTGTCCCATCTCCTAGGTTTCATGGTGTTGACTGGTTCTGGGTTGCTCTGTCCCATATCCTAGGTTTCATGGTGTTGACTGGTTCTGGGTTGCTCTCTGTCCCATATCTTAGGTTTCATGGTGTTGACTGGTTCTGGGTTGCTCTGTCCCATATCCTAGGTTTCATAGTGTTGACTGGTTGTGGGTTGCTCTGTCCCATCTCCTAGGTTTCATGGTGTTGACTGGTTCTGGGTTGCTCTGTCCCATATCCTAGGTTTCATAGTGTTGACTGGTTGTGGGTTGCTCTGTCCCATCTCCTAGGTTTCATGGTGTTGACTGGTTCTGGGTTGCTTTGTCCCATATCCTAGGTTTCATGGTGTTGACTGGTTCTGGGTTGCTCTCTGTCCCATATCTTAGGTTTCATGGTGTTGACTGGTTCTGGGTTGCTCTATCCCATATCCTAGGTTTCATGGTGTTGACTGGTTCTGGGTTGCTCTGTCCCATATCCTAGGTTTCATGGTGTTGACTGGTTCTGGGTTGCTCTGTCCCATATCCTAGGTTTCATGGTGTTGACTGGTTCTGGGTTGCTCTGTCCCATCTCCTAGGTTTCATGGTGTTGACTGGTTCTGGGTTGCTCTGTCCCATATCCTAGGTTTCATGGTGTTGACTGGTTCTGGGTTGCTCTGTCCGATATCCTAGGTTTCACAGTGTTGACTGGTTGTGGGTTGCTCTGTTCCATCTCCTAAGTTTCATGGTGTTGACTGGTTCTGGATTGCTCTGTTCCATCTCCTAGGTTTCATGGTGTTGACTGGTTCTGGGTTGCTCTGTCCCATCTCCTAGGTTTCATGGTGTTGACTGGTTCTGGTCCCCACTGGCTCTAGATCGCTATGTCCAGTTTCTGCCTGGAGATTTGTGGTAACTTTCTGGGCAGCTTGCACAGAACCGAAAGGCTTACATAGTGGCAGTGAGGACAACAATCTGTAAAGTACTCATCACATAGATAGATGCTCTTGTTGCTGGCCAATAAGGGTTCATTCTCATTAAGTGGCAGAACTATTTCAGTCTCTGTTTTTCAATATATTTGAGCACAGACGTTGTTCCAATAGTTCTTGTATTGAGCCGATATCTCGTTATTCCTCACATGATATCCCTTCTTGTTCTGTTTGCTGCTTTTATTGCTTCATCTTATTTCACATATAGTAGCTTTCTCTCTTGTTATTTAGTTAGTGTCCATGTCTGACATTGATAACACAATGTTGGGATGAAGGCCTAATGGTGCTAAATGTTTGTGGTCATTGAGGAATGTACATACCTGTGCAGTATTGTTGTTTGTGTTTCAATTGACCGGTTCATATTCATAGTAAGTTGTGAATGTAAGAATGACAAGTTGTGAATGTAAGAATGACAAGTTGTGAATGTAAGAAAGACAAGTTGAGAATGTAAGAATGACAAGTTGTGAATGTAAGAAAGACAAGTTGTGAATGTAAGAAAGACAAGTTGTGAATGTAAGAAAGACAAGTTGTGAATGTAAGAAAGACAAGTTGTGAATGTAAGAAAGACAAGTTGTGAATGTAAGAAAGACAAGTTGAGAAGATAGCATTCATATTCCAACATTTCTCATCAGCTGAAGTTGATGGGAACAGTAGAAGAATAACATCAAACAGTCAAATCTCATTATAACAACAAAATATGTATGTAATAACAGAAACTCGCTATATACAGTCTTCTTCTTCAGCGTTCATTCTCAAATTCCCGCTGGATCTCTCTTGTAGCAATACCATTGTTCTATTAGAGTTCTAGCAGGATGCAGTCCAGAAAATGGAAATGCGTTGTGTCTCCGGTTATTTGTGCCAATGGTCCGACACATTCGTCTTCGGTGGTATCTATATACAGTCAAATCTCATTATAACTACTTGGTCTGGACTGACCCGTTATAATTCGGTGACAGGTTTTATCTCTCCAAGTTGAGAACCACTGCACCAAGCAACCTCGTTATAATTCGGTGATAAGTTTTATATCTCCAAGTTCAGAACCACTGTACCAAGCAACCCCGTTATAATTCGGTGATAAGTTTTATCTCTCCCCTTCCTTTATCTCGTCTGCCTCCTCCATCGTCCTCCAATTTACCCTCATTATTTATGTGCTTCACTATTGGTCTTGACAGACGGTCTGAAGCAGCTTGCATCCATTGTAGTTGAATGGATACAACTGTCGGTTGATTGTATGTCTGGCATGAAGAATGTGATTATAGCTGTGCTGTTGCTCCTTACACCTGAACCTTCATGTATCTTTTTTTTTTTTTTGTAAACTATTCATTACATGTATTAAGTTCTCAAATGTTCTAAAACAAGAAGGATAATTTCGTTAATTTTTCTAGGTATCAGAAGCGGTTACAGAAACATTCATTTGTGACTTGCATACATGGCCGGATTTAGACTTGATAAAGCCCTAAGCTTTCCTGACGTGCGGCATTGAGACAAATAATGCAGCAATATATTTAAGTGTATATGATAATCGCACAGGAAAGTGGGGGCCCTAAGCTACAGCTTGTGTAGCTTATACGTAAAATCCTGCACTGCTTGCGTACTTAGTTGTAACGCAAATTTAGTCTGCATTTTCTTCTTCTGCCATGTCAGAATGTTATTTTCCGCTGAAGAAGTTAAATGCATTAGCCATTGTTGCAAATAAAGCTGCGACACAACCACACATTTACTGTTCTCGGGACTACATCCTGCTGGAAATCTAGTAAGATCCTCGTTCTGCTAGAAGACAGATCTGGTGGGAGTAAGATCATCGTTCTGCTACAAGACAGATCTGGTGTGAGTTTAGGAACGCACACACCTTATTCGTTTGTGGGACGCGTCTGTTATTTACCCTCTGAATATGGTCAAACTACTGGAGTCTTGTGTGATTAGACAGAATAACAGACACTGAGATGTGCAACTTTGACCATACGTGTCCCAAATGTGGCATTGAATTCTATAGCCAATCTGAAACATACAAGTCTGAAACTGTTGTCATCCTCACCGGACATGGACGGTCACTCTCTCACACACACAAACCAGAGAGATGCACCAACACAAGTCTGAAACTGTTGTCCTCACATCCGAGAAATGCAATACCACAAGTCTGAAACTGTTGTCCTCACATCCGAGAAATGCAATACCACAAGTCTGAAACTGTTGTCCTCACATCCGAGAAATGCAATACCACAAGTCTGAAACTGTTGTCCTCACATCCGAGAAATGCAATACCACAAGTCTGAAACTGTTGTCCTCACATCCGAGAAATGCAATACCACAAGTCTGAAACTGTTGTCCTCACATCCGAGAAATGCAATACCACAAGTCTGAAACTGTTATCCTCACATCCGAGAAATGCAATACCACAAGTCTGAAACTGTTGTCCTCACATCCGAGAAATGCAATACCACAAGTCTGAAACTGTTATCCTCACATCCGAGAAATGCAATACCACAAGTCTGAAACTGTTGTCCTCACATCCGAGAAATGCAATACCACAAGTCTGAAACTGTTGTCCTCACATCCGAGAAATGCAATACCACAAGTCTGAAACTGTTGTCCTCACATCCGAGAAATGCAATACCACAAGTCTGAAACTGTTGTCCTCACATCCGAGAGATGCACCAACACAAGTCTGAAACTGTTGTCCTCACATCCGAGAAATGCAATACCACAAGTCTGAAACTGTTGTCCTCACATCCGAGAGATGCAACAACACAAGTCTGAAACTGTTGTCCTCACATCAGAGAAATGCAATACCACAAGTCTGAAACTGTTGTCCTCACATCCGAGAGATGCACCAACACAAGTCTGAAACTGTTGTCCTCACATCCGAGAAATGCAATACCACAAGTCTGAAACTGTTGTCCTCACATCCGAGAGATGCAATACCACAAGTCTGAAACTGTTGTCCTCACATCCGAGAAATGCAATACCACAAGTCTGAAACTGTTGTCCTCACATCCGAGAAATGCAATACCACAAGTCTGAAACTGTTGTCCTCACATCCGAGAAATGCAATACCACAAGTCTGAAACTGTTGTCCTCACATCCGAGAGATGCACCAACACAAGTCTGAAACTGTTGTCCTCACATCCGAGAAATGCAATACCACAAGTCTGAAACTGTTGTCCTCACATCCGAGAGATGCACCAACACAAGTCTGAAACTGTTGTCCTCACATCTGAGAGATGCAATACCACAAGTCTGAAACTGTTGTCCTCACATCCGAGAGATGCACCAACACAAGTCTGAAACTGTTGTCCTCACATCCGAGAAATGCAATACCACAAGTCTGAAACTGTTGTCCTCACATCCGAGAGATGCACCAACACAAGTCTGAAACTGTTGTCCTCACATCCGAGAAATGCAATACCACAAGTCTGAAACTGTTGTCCTCACATCCGAGAGATGCACCAACACAAGTCTGAAACTGTTGTCCTCACATCCGAGAAATGCAATACCACAAGTCTGAAACTGTTGTCCTCACATCCGAGAAATGCAATACCACAAGTCTGAAACTGTTGTCCTCACATCCGAGAGAATGCAATACCACAAGTCTGAAACTGTTGTCCTCACATCCGAGAAATGCAATACCACAAGTCTGAAACTGTTGTCCTCACATCCGAGAGATGCAATACCACAAGTCTGAAACTGTTGTCCTCACATCCGAGAAATGCAATACCACAAGTCTGAAACTGTTGTCCTCACATCCGAGAAATGCAATACCACAAGTCTGAAACTGTTGTCCTCACATCCGAGAAATGCAATACCACAAGTCTGAAACTGTTGTCCTCACATCCGAGAAATGCAATACCACAAGTCTGAAACTGTTGTCCTCACATCCGAGAAATGCAATACCACAAGTCTGAAACTGTTGTCCTCACATCCGAGAAATGCAATACCACAAGTCTGAAACTGTTGTCCTCACATCCGAGAAATGCAATACCACAAGTCTGAAACTGTTGTCCTCACATCCGAGAAATGCAATACCACAAGTCTGAAACTGTTGTCCTCACATCCGAGAAATGCAATACCACAAGTCTGAAACTGTTGTCCTCACATCCGAGAAATGCAATACCACAAGTCTGAAACTGTTGTCCTCACATCCGAGAAATGCAATACCACAAGTCTGAAACTGTTGTCCTCACATCCGAGAGATGCAATACCACAAGTCTGAAACTGTTGTCCTCACATCCGAGAAATGCAATACCACAAGTCTGAAACTGTTGTCCTCACATCCGAGAAATGCAATACCACAAGTCTGAAACTGTTGTCCTCACATCCGAGAAATGCAATACCACAAGTCTGAAACTGTTGTCCTCACATCCGAGAAATGCAATACCACAAGTCTGAAACTGTTGTCCTCACATCCGAGAGATGCAATACCACAAGTCTGAAACTGTTGTCCTCACATCCGAGAAATGCAATACCACAAGTCTGAAACTGTTGTCCTCACATCCGAGAAATGCAATACCACAAGTCTGAAACTGTTGTCCTCACATCCGAGAAATGCAATACCACAAGTCTGAAACTGTTGTCCTCACATCCGAGAAATGCAATACCACAAGTCTGAAACTGTTGTCCTCACATCCGAGAAATGCAATACCACAAGTCTGAAACTGTTGTCCTCACATCCGAGAAATGCAATACCACAAGTCTGAAACTGTTGTCCTCACATCCGAGAGATGCAATAACACAAGTCTGAAACTGTTGTCCTCACATCCGAGAGATGCAATACCACAAGTCTGAAACTGTTGTCCTCACATCCGAGAGATGCAATACCACAAGTCTGAAACTGTTGTCCTCACATCCGAGAGATGCAATACCACAAGTCTGAAACTGTTGTCCTCACATCCGAGAGATGCAATACCACAAGTCTGAAACTGTTGTCCTCACATCCGAGAGATGCAATAACACAAGTCTGAAACTGTTGTCCTCACATCCGAGAGATGCAATACCACAAGTCTGAAACTGTTGTCCTCACATCCGAGAGATGCAACAACACAAGTCTGAAACTGTTGTCCTCACATCCGAGAGATGCAATACCACAAGTCTGAAACTGTTGTCCTCACATCCGAGAGATGCAATAACACAAGTCTGAAACTGTTGTCCTCACATCCGAGAGATGCAATACCACAAGTCTGAAACTGTTGTCCTCACATCCGAGAGATGCAATAACACAAGTCTGAAACTGTTGTCCTCACATCCGAGAGATGCAATACCACAAGTCTGAAACTGTTGTCCTCACATCCGAGAAATGCAATACCACAAGTCTGAAACTGTTGTCCTCACATCCGAGAGATGCAATACCACAAGTCTGAAACTGTTGTCCTCACATCCGAGAAATGCAATACCACAAGTCTGAAACTGTTGTCCTCACATCCGAGAGATGCAATACCACAAGTCTGAAACTGTTGTCCTCACATCCGAGAGATGCAACAACACAAGTCTGAAACTGTTGTCCTCACATCCGAGAGATGCAATACCACAAGTCTGAAACTGTTGTCCTCACATCCGAGAGATGCAATACCACAAGTCTGAAACTGTTGTCCTCACATCCGAGAGATGCACCAACACAAGTCTGAAACTGTTGTCCTCACATCCGAGAGATGCACCATACCACAAGTCTGAATGAACTGTTGTCCTCACATCCGAGAGATGCAACCAACACAAGTCTGAAACTGTTGTCCTCACATCCGAGAGATGCAATAACACAAGTCTGAAACTGTTGTCCTCACATCCGAGAGAATGCAATACCACAAGTCTGAAACTGTTGTCCTCACATTCCGAGAGATGCACCAACACAAGTCTGAAACTGTTGTCCTCACATCTGAGAGATGCAATACCACAAGTCTGAAACTGTTGTCCTCACATCCGAGAGATGACACCAACACAAGTCTGAAACTGTTGTCCTCACATCCGAGAGATGCACCTACACAAGTCTGAAACTGTTGTCCTCACATCCGAGAGATGCAATAACACAAGTCTGAAACTGTTGTCCTCACATCCGAGAGATGCAATACCACAAGTCTGAAACTGTTGTCATCACATCCGAGAGATGCAATACCACAAGTCTGAAACTGTTGTCCTCACATCCGAGAGATGCAATACCACAAGTCTGAAACTGTTGTCCTCACATCCGAGAGATGCACCAACACAAGTCTGAAACTGTTGTCCTCACATCCGAGAGATGCAATACCACAAGTCTGAAACTGTTGTCCTCACATCCGAGAGATGCACCAACACAAGTCTGAAACTGTTGTCCTCACATCCGAGAGATGCACCATACACAAGTCTGAAACTGTTGTCCTCACATCCGAGAGATGCAATAACACAAGTCTGAAACTGTTGTCCTCACATCCGAGAGAATGCAATACCACAAGTCTGAAACTGTTGTCCTCACATCCGAGAGATGCAATACCACAAGTCTGAAACTGTTGTCCTCACATCCGAGAGAATGCACCATACACAAGTCTGAAACTGTTGTCCTCACATCCGAGAAATGCAATACCACAAGTCTGAAACTGTTGTCCTCACATCCGAGAAATGCAATACCACAAGTCTGAAACTGTTGTCCTCACATCCGAGAGATGCAATACCACAAGTCTGAAACTGTTGTCCTCACATCCGAGAGATGCAATACCACAAGTCTGAAACTGTTGTCCTCACATCCGAGAAATGCAATACCACAAGTCTGAAACTGTTGTCCTCACATCCGAGAGATGCAACAACACAAGTCTGAAACTGTTGTCCTCACATCCGAGAGATGCAATACCACAAGTCTGAAACTGTTGTCCTCACATCCGAGAGATGCAACAACACAAGTCTGAAACTGTTGTCCTCACATCCGAG